>JAAAKO020000006.1:291766-309145 GCA_010015015.2 Bolitophila cinerea | reverse complement strand
AGCGACAAACTGTGCAATTTTAGATCGATTGAGGCTGAATTCGGCCACATTTGCAAAAGGAAAAAGAAAAAGTGGTGATATATAGTCAATTTACACTATACACCACCAATATCTCTGAATGTATGCAATTTTGTGGTGGTATATAGTGCTTGCCTCAATGGTTAAACTGTTTATTGTAAGAGGTAAGCGGGCGGGCCACGGCCGGGTGAGCGTCCAAAAAATAAAATTCGTTTGTACGAAATTCGTAAAAAAATGTGCGAAATTCGGCGGGGTGTAGGTCCTTTGTATGAAATACAATTTAAAAATGTGTCAATGTTGGCGAAGTGAGCGATCGCGGGGTAAAATAAGAAAATGTGTGAATGTCAACTGGGGAAATTCCGCGGAATAAAAATTGCGATTTCTGAATTCTAAAAATCGAATGTCTCATGTTGTGAATTCGGGACTCCAGCTACACCATTAGAAATGTTTTTATTTGTTTGTCTTTTGTGTTCGCCTCCAGTAGCCTTTCTTATTATACTCCAGAGAGTATGGCTAAAATAACTCTAAATTGTTTCCTTGAAAGACGTAAACTTCTGTTCCAGAGCATTTCCCATCTGTTATAAACTGTGAAATTTATCCAGTAGTCTCATCTCGTGGGTTTTTTTGTATGTATGTTTATCGAAAATGTTCATTGGAAGATTGTAGTCCATTCTCATTCCTCTATATCATATCTACTAGTCATTAATACATTATTGAGTTTAAAACAGTGGCGCACTTTAGGGGGTAGGGTGTATGTTTATTTATATATATATGAAACATTTGCATATTTAAAACACGGATAAAAGTATGTACCATAAAGAACAATTCAAATATTTTGATGCATTATAAAATATTATAACAGTTATTTCTTAAAGGAATCAAATTTTGTTTACACTTTTAAATTCAATATTGTCCACCAAATAATTGAAAATCTACAACATTTTTTTTCGTTTACCATAAAAATAAAAATGTCCACCTATACCAAGTGTGCAGCTACAAAGCATTTAAATTTAATTTAATAATTTAAATTTAATTTAATTTATAAAGAACTTGCGATAACTGTAAAAATATTTCTTAAACATAATTAGATTGTTGTATATAAATTGTCCAAATTACATAATTCGATATTTTTCCTATTTTTAATATTGTTTTCTGATCAAGATCATTTGGTTTTTAAGGTACTTTTAAGTTTTCGAGTAAATTGTTTTTAGCTTTGAGTGAATTATTTTAACCTTAAGTATATTTAAATTTTATGAGGAAATCCTTTTTGAGCGTATTGTATTGTGTGTATTGTATATCCTACATTATTTTCGACAATAAAAGATGTGATTTTTTTAATAAAATAACTGTAACACATAAATAAAACCGCTCCCAAAATTGATAAAACCTTCCGCCTTTCTAATTGTATGATACATACGACGAGCAGAATTTTGAGTCAAGGCACCTTCGCTTAGCCCTTTATATCACAAGCATTAGGCGCATAATGTAACTAGTGTAAAATATTTAAGTTGATTAATAAATAAATTATGTTTATCATTATTATTATGTTTATTATTATTACATTTTTTTTTATTATTATTATTATTATTATTGTTATTATTATTGTCTCAGTTTTCACAGATCCGAAAATCCGATAAGTCCATATATATATACTGTATTTATAAGCTCTCATATAATATAAATCTTAATTTAACACTTGTAAGGTATCCTAATCGTGCATTTCGTTCTGATGTTTTACTACCAACCCCAGCCTCATGAACCGCTGGTCGCAATACATACAGGCGTACGGCATTTGTCCGGTGTGCTTTAACATAACGTGCCGTTCCATTGTGACTTTTTTGATAAAAGACTCACTGCAGTGCGTACACACGTACGGCTTAATGCCCAGGTGCACGTTACGATTGTGGCGCCACAGTGTATCTACAAAAAAATATTCCAGTAAAAAAAATACACACTGACCGAAAACGTATGCGTTACGTTGTGTTGCCAGTACCGCCGGGCAGTTCTTGCACGGAAATGTTTTCTCTTTGGTGTGTGTGTTTACGTGAACTTTCAACTCTCGTGCGGACGTCCGACGTTCGCCGCAGTGGGTACACACAAAGTTCCGAATGCCAGAGTGCCGTTTAAGATGATCCTGAAGCTTGAAATTGGAGGCAAAATTACGGCTGCATATATTGCAGCTAAACTCTGACTCTCGTGTGTGTGTGAACAGGTGTTGCTAAAGCATATAATTCGATTAATTATAATTATATTTATTATATTAAGAAAATAAAAGGTGCATACTTTCATGGTGGAGCTGGAAGTCAACGTGATGCCACACGTTTTACACACAATCGGCGAAGTGGTATTCTTGACCGGAACGGCGGTATGCCTTTGCTTTATATGATGATTAAGATTCGATTTCCTGTTATAGGACTTGCCACAATTCTCCACGTCGCAGACAAAGCGGTCGGGTATTTTTTCTTGGTGGTTTAAGCGCATGTGGGTCTTTACGCTGGAGCGCATCTTATACTGTTTACCACAGATCTTACAGTCGTACGGCTTTAAACCACGATGAGTTCGCATGTGGCCCTCCAGACGATGCTTGCGAAAGAAAGATTTATTGCATATGTCACACTCAAACTTTTTAAATTGCTCTTGCATGAAATGCTGAGACTCACTATTCTCATCCGTGCTTTCTGCTGGAGATGCAACATTGGTTACTGTAAAATATTTAAAATAAAGTTATATAAAAAAAAAATATAATAAATAAAAACATATTTACCATCTTCGTTTTCGGGTGGAACAACAAGGAACTCTTCAAAATATACATTATCTTCATTATATGTACCATTTTCGTTGTCTGGCTGGGATATTATTGGCAAAGACGTTGGAGGCACTACAAGGAAATCTTCAACATACATATTTTGTCCATTGTATGTACCGATTTCATTATCGTGTTTAGATATGGAGGGCGGCGGAACCACCAAGAACTCTTCAATATATGTATTTTGTTCACTGTAAGTACCAACTGCGTTTTGGGTGGAAGATATTGGAAGTGGAGCAAGAGAATCCCCAATATAAGTATTTTTCTCAATGTATGTACTACGTTCGTTTTCGGGGGTGGAAATTGAGGCGTCCGGTGGTGGGACCACAAGGAATTCTTCAATATAAATTTCTGTACCATTTCCGTTTGCTAATTGGGTAGTTGGCAGCAGCGGTGGAGATGGAGCAAGAGTATCTTCAATATAGGTATTTTGTTCACTGTATGTACACTCTTCGTTTTCAGGCGTGGATGTGGATATTAAGGGTGGTGGCGGCACTACAAGAAATTCCTCTATATATGTATTTTGTTCACTGTATATACAAACTTTATTTTGGACCTTGGATATTAGTGGCAACGACGGAAGTTGCGCATTATGATCTTCAATATAAGTATTTGGTTCACTGCAAGTACTAAATTCATTTTCGGGTTTAGATATCAGGTCCGGCGGCGGCACTACAAGGAATTCTTCAATATATATTTGTTTACTATCCCCATTTACTGGTGTGGATATAAGAGGTAATGATGTAGGTGTAGCAAGAGAATCTTCAGTATATACATTTTGTTCACTATATGTGCAAACATTGTTTTCAGGTGTTGATATTGATAACGGCGGTACAACTAGGAACTCTTCAACATACGTATTTTGTTCACTGGATGAACCAAATATGTTTTCAGGTTTGGATATGGAAATCGGCGGTGGCACCACAAGGAAATTTTCAACATATGTATTTTGATCACGATATGTACCATATTCATTTTCAGATGTCGATATGTCGGTTGGCGGCAACACAAGAAAATCACCCATATATATTTGTTTACCGTTCTCGTTTTGGGTGGTTGGCAACGATAAAGGTGGAATTAGAGGATCTTCAATATAGGTATTTTGTTCACTGTATGTACTAAATTCGTTTTCGAGTGTGGATATCGAGTTCGGCGGCACCACAAGGAATTTTTCAATATATATTTGTTTACCATCCTTGTTATTGGGTAAGGTTCGCAATGACACAGGTTTGTCTTGCACATCTTTACCATACATATTTTGTTCACCATATGTTCCAACTTCGATTTCGGGATTAGATATTGAAGGTGGTGGCAACTCAAGAAAATCACCAATATAAACTTGTTTTTCACTATATTTATCATCCTGGTTTTCTGGTTTAGATATTGACGTCGGTGGAACCACAAGGAAATCTTCAATATATGTATTTTGTGCACTATTTGTTCTAGTTTTATTGTCTGGTTGAGATATTGATGACAAGAACGGCTTTGAATGAAAATTATCCACAAATAGGTTTTTTTCACCATATGTAGCATCTTCTTTTTTAGGTGTAGATGTTGGTGGTTGCGGCTGCGAAGCAAGGATTTCTCTAAGAATCATAAGCTCATAGTTTATTTCGAAATCATCATCTACAAATTGATCCTAATAGTTTAAAAATTAATAAATCTATTCATCAATATAGTGTGTCTATTAAATATATAGTACATTCAAAATATCCATCGCTCGTTTAATGTGAGAATCCCGACGCGAGATGTCCTGGCGTCGAAATTGCTAGCACCACTGAAACAATTTACAGTTTCAGTTGCAAGCTGTGCACAGGTGTGTGGGCGGTCCGTCTAGTTTGCTGCATTGACGATAAACCATATAAATGTTAATCAATTTCAAATAATAGTATATGTACACCAGACAAACCTACATTTGGCATACATATTTGCAAAGCCGTAAGTAGCTCAGCATGAATGAAAATCATTGCATTGATTTTTCCAAGACTGTAATGTAGTCTGTAAATGAAGGAATTATAACATAAACCAGTCATTGCAAAGATATGTTTTTTGAATATTTTAGGTAAATGTAATGTAAGTTAGGACAATGTGCTGTTTTGGTATTGTTTATGTTCTTGTTGCGTAATTTGCATTATTAATAGTGTTTTGTTTACTTCTGCTGCGACAGAAAGGGTGACCGAGAAGTTTGCGTCTTGAGCTTTAAATGCGATTGTGTAGCCCAAAAACCCAGTGCACCAGCGATCTCACTAAATAGTATTTTTTTAATTATGTTATTTGTATTCTAAACCTTTCATAAATGATAAAAATGATTAATACGCCTTCAACAAGTAACATTACCAGCTAGGAGGTTTGGGCTATAAAGATCAGTAAGCATTCTCAAAGAGCTGCTCCCGATTTAGACTATTTTTTCAGGGAATGTAGAGAATCCGTTTACAAGGATTGTTTGGGGAGTTTTTTCGCTAAAGACCTCGAAGAAGAACCAAATAACGCAGTTGTTTTCTTTTAAAAAATATTTAGCATATTCAAACTTTAACCACTTTTCTACCTAAAAGTGAGGTGAAGGTCCGAATAAATTTTTATAAAAAATATATAATATATATATCTCGATATATGTAATAAATTTCTTTTCCACAAAAAAAGTAAATAATAAAACTTGCTGGGTTTTCTACGATATGTATGTACACTGTTAATTTGCTAAGCCCAAACACAACCACTGTCACTTCAAAATTCAAATTCAAAACGCCATTCGCCCAACGTAAACAAGACGCAACAAATTGTTTGTTTTTTATAGACTATAAATTATCCAACGCGTTTCTTATAAATTACTGAAATGGACTCCTTAGACAGTCTCCTGGGTAAGCAATTTGTTAAAATGCACGTAACCTATTTTTATCGTTGTATTTTATAATGCAGATATTGCAAATTCCGAAGTAAATTGTATCCAAGCGAACGTTGAATATTTGACGAGTATATCAAACCGGCTGCAACAGGCCATCAACAAAACAAGTGGCACACAGACGCATTCAACAAAAACGCATGCTGATCTCACGGATTTGGCGAGGAACTTGTTGGACATCGTACACGTGGGTGCTCGTCCAGCGACACCACCAGTAGAGAATGCAAAGTCAAGGAGTACTGGCCGCCAAAGTGCTGATGATCTCGATGGTTTCGTGAGTATTTTTTTTTAAATTCAGCTACTTTTTAATATAATATGCTTAAATGTTTACATTGCAGATCGATAAGGCTACAAGTATTATGAATACCACCGAAAAAGAATGTAGAATTCTAAGCACAATCAATGAGGTGTTGGCCAAGAGCAAGTGAATTCGCAGTTCACACAAGACGATCAAATTATATTTGTAATCACAATTGTAATTATGTCAATTGTTAATACTTTTTGTAGTATGATTCTAAGATAACACAGTCGAGACATTCTTAAATTATAATAATATTTGTAATACTATATTTAGTATGATTCTATAAATATTATATTACTCTAAATTTTAAAAAATAAACAGATATATTATTTATAGTTTATTTATTGACTGTTTAATCCGCTGGTGTGTTTGTATGTGTGTGATAGATATTTTATTACATTTGTTGAATTAATCCTGATAATATATATTTTAAATATAAAATATAAGACTTGTACACATCCTAATGTGTGTATTTTTTATAGTACAAATAGTAAGTGTATAGTATATATATATATGTTTATATATATGTTAAGAAGAGCAAAAAATGTATGTGTGTTTTGAACGTTTAATTGCGTGAATTTGTATAAGAGTTAAAGGTGTACTCTTTGAATGATATCCATCGTATGGTTTTAGAGTGAGGTGATGGCGGTGGTGGTGTTTGATGGCGGTAGTGATGATTGATGGTGATGATTGGTGAGGATGTGATATGTTTCTCGTAGGCGTGTTTCTTGTAGTGAAAACAACCCACCAGCTGGTGAAAATTTTAAAACATTCTACTTAAGTGCAATCGACTTGGTCTATGGCTAGTGATTTTTCATTTTTACTTGTGTTTTTTGTTAAAAAAAATTGTCTACACAATTTATATAATATAATAATTGTTGGTCTGGTGTATATAGAAATACTACGTATTTTGGTTTGCAAATTTTTGATATTATTATTATTGCCAAACGATCTAAAAAGTGGTGCACAATTTATGTATTTCTAGAGCGTATCACAATCAATGTGTATGTGTATTATATGTGTGTGTGTTTTTTATGAGTATATCAACCACAATTTTAATTTTCAATTTCAAATGGAAAAGAATCTTTTTTTTATTTTATAATAAGATAATAAAGTTTTCTGGAATTTAGCAAAGTTAAAGCTTTTACACATTTAAATGAACGTGACTCTAATTACAGACGTAATCACTGTATTTTAAAATATTGCACGTAAAACTAAAATGGAAATTCAAAATTATGTCTGTACTAACTAATAATACTAAACGTATTACAAAAACTATTGCAAAACACTGTAAATATTTCAAAACACACGTTTTTTTATCGCACATATTATTGTAATTATAGTTTACAAATTTATGGATCTAAAATACACTCAATTCAAGATTATATATTGTAATATGTTTCGTGTTTATTATTATTATTCTAATTAGGATGATAAAAAAGACGTTTTACATCTAGTCTAGGATAAGATCGTGTGTGTTTACGTGTGTGTGTGTGGCCAAGCAACTAGATTGTACTATACTGTACTATAATAGCGAGAATGCACTTATCTTACATAATGTATATTTGTATTCTGTTATTACATCTATATTACAGTATATTTGCGATTATAATGGTTTGTGTGTATAATAAGTTAGAAGTGGTGAGCCAGAGCAATAAATACATACTCGGCTGATAACGCGTGCGTGTGTAATAAAAGGAATGATAACAGTGTACACTTTATATATTTTTGTATATGTTTATTGCTTATGTGCACGTGTATGTGCTTTTAGAATATTAAAAGTACAGTACAGTGACTCAAAACTAAAAATGAATTGATCCTTAATGATTTGACACAGTGATTACAATTATTTCGTTTAGGTTACTGTAAAACATATCTTCAAAAAGCACCACACACACACAATATTAAATTAAATAGGAAAAGAACCTTATTTTGTTGACTTAAAATTATATCACATATAAAATCTAAAAATAAGAGAAAAGCTTGCTTGTCCAAAATACATTTTCACAGTGCTATTTTGTGTACTGTGTAAAAAAAATATGTGTTTATTATTGTTATCTGTTTTGTGCAACATAAGTATTAGGTGCCACATACACACAAAAACGACACACATCAAAATTGTTCAATAATACCGATTTGTATTATTAATATTATTATTAGATTATTTAAGTATTTTTATTATAAATAGTATGTAGTAGTATAGTTGTAATCTTAAAGTGTTGTTGCATTTTTTTTGTGTTGCAAAATAAATAGTGTGACAACCCAATTAGAACTACACAAATATCACGTAGGCACGAATTTTATTGTTTCATGTGAATGGATAAATGAAAAACTGGCTAAGACGAAAAGCGGCAAACGGAAAACGACGTTTTTTGTGGGAGTGGGTGATCGCTAGGAAAACTACATTGAATTACACTTATATTATTATATAATATATAGCATCTCAATTTGCTTTTGTGATTTATTTAAGTGTGTGTATATATTTTTTAAGCCACCTCTAATTGAATTCCGAGTTGCCTTATATTTCGGCGTTGAATACAATAATGATAGAAACTGAATTTAAATTGTAAGGTATAAATAGTTTGTTTGTATTTTTGTGTTTGTATCAGATCATTTCCCACAACAACAACAATAACAACAGAAAATAAAAGACGATATCAAAATGATAAACTATAATTAAATAACAAGATTTCGATCGTCACGGCTACTGCTACGTAATTGGCAAACACAAAATTAGTAAAAAATAAGTCTTGCGTATTTTTTTTTTGCAAGAACCAACAATTGCCTCTTAAACAAAACATCCCCGAAAACATACTTTCAAAATAACCACATCATATTTAAATACTACTCCTCATCTCGTGCTCTCGTGTCACTTAACATACATGTATGCTTAAAACATACAAAGTAAACTTAATTTAAAAATAAAACAACAACAAACAAACAAAAACGAAACAAACGCTCGATCACTCAGGCGCTTTACTCTTTGTGTGCACGAACCACTTTCGGTGTATGTCATACGAAATCGAGTTCGGTCTTGGTTTTGTACATGCGGCGTTCGACGGCACGCTCGAACCACTTCTTGATCTCCGAAATGAAGAACACCGACGAGGTGAGAGTCACCAGAAACACAAGATCCATTCCGGTCAGTGCTTCTGTTTGAAATACCATCTGCAATGGTGGCAAGTAGATTACGAGCAACTGGCCAATGACAGAGAAACCGACAGCGGCCAGAAACATTTTGTTTGTGAAAAATCCGATCTTGAAGATACTTTTCGTCTGTGAACGACAGCTGAGCGCATTGAACATATCGAAAAAGACAAAGCACGTAAACGTCATTGTGGTGTCACGTTTCGTTTTACCCGCAGACCCGTCGGCCATTTCGCGTTGAAACACCCACAGGGTGCCCAAAATGATGATACTTGCCGACAGGAGTACGTTTATGATGACGGCACGTGTGATCATTGGTTCCTTGACGTTTCGCGGTTTTTGCTTAAGCACGTCCTGATCAACCGTTTCGACGCCTAGTGATTGAGCCGGTGGTCCGTCCATGATTATGTTAATCCAAAGGATCTGCATAGCATTTAGGGGATTTGGAATGCCCATCAGGGTAGACAAAGCGATCAGAGACAAGGCCGCAATGGACGTACTCAACTGGAACCGTACGAAATTACGAATATTGTAAAATATACCTTTGCCCTCTTCAATAGCAGCACTGAAACACACAAAACGAAGCACGTATTAAAAAAATTCCCTTCATCACTTAATAAAGTATGTATAATTACATAATTGTGTGAAAATCATCGTTGACCAGTATCATATCGGCTGCCTCCTTGCACACGTCCGTACCGTTCTTGCCCATTGCAATGCCAATGTCGGCCCGTTTCAATGCAACGCCATCGTTTACACCATCACCGGTCATTCCGACAATGTTTCCGGTGCGTTGAAGAGCCTGCAAATTCATAAAAAAAGATTAAAGAAAAAATCTTAAAAATCAACCATTTTTTTTACCTTAACTATATTGACTTTGTGCCTGGGCGTTACGCGATAAAATATACTGACGCTGTTGATCATTTTCTCCAGTTGTGTTTCGCTCATTTGGTCCATTTCGAGTCCGGACAGAACCTGGTGGTGAATTGTGTCCAGTCCTATGAGATTTGCTGTAAAAAAACACACAATAATTAGCAATAAGTAGTTAAAAAAGGTAAAATTTTGCCTAAAAGAAACTTTCGACTAGAAGAATCTTTCGATTTTTTAATTAGATTTTATACTAAAACTTTACTAATCAAACGCTCAATTTTTTGCTAATCATTCGGTTAAGCTACGGTGCTGCTGGAGAGAAAAAAATCAAACATAATCGAAAAATAATAAAAAACATAGGTAGGTATAAGCACCTATGTTAATTATTCAATTATATCAATATAATATTATGCCTTTTTAAAATAGACGATTCTTTTAAAGATTTTTTACTATTTTTACTTACAAATCTTTATGTCTTAAACATATATGACAAATAATCGATTTTCTTCTATTGCGGACTTCTAAATTCAAATATACCTTTAATAAAATGTAATACAAAGAAACCTACCAATTGCTACTGCCGTTTCTTGTGAGTCTCCAGTCACCATTTTTACGCGTACGCCACTCTGACGCAACAGCTCAATAGATTCACGCACCAGTGGACGCGGCGGATCAGTAATGCCAACAATGCCCATAAAAATAAGGTCCTGCAGAGATTTTCCTTTTGCCAGTGCCAATACTCTCAATCCTTAAAAATGAAACAATATAATTAAAAACAATCTAAACCGAATGCACTAAGAAGTTACCTTTCTTTGCAATTTCATATGCCTCGGACATAAATTCAGCCTCGTTCTGTTTGTTCAGCGCCACTATTTGCCCACCGTACATGTATTTCGTGCACTGAGGCAATAGCATCTCCAGGGCACCTTTTACAAAAAATAGCTCTTCCTTGTTATTACTATACTTGGACACAACTTTTACGGCCATAATCTTTTGCTCCGAACTAAAGGGATATTCCTGCAGTCGAATGTACTTATCACCGGCCGTATAATTTCCGGATTTCATTGCAGCCGCCAGCAAGGCTCCTTCGGTGGGCTGACCCAGCAATGTTTCGTCCTGGATCAATGCATTATTACAGACCGCACCGATTTCAAGCAGATTAAAGATACTCTGTTTGGCCATGTCCTTGCTGTTGCAATCACGAATATGAATCTCACCCTGATTATTGTAGCCAGCTCCGCTTACGTCAGCCATGTACCCGTCAGAAGTTATTATCACCGTCACTGTCATTTCGTTCTTTGTGATCGTACCGGTTTTATCAGAACAGATAACGTTCACGCAACCCAGCGTCTCGACCGTTGGTAGTTTCTTGACTATACAGTTACGCTTTGCCATGCGCATTACACCGAGGGCGAGCGTAACTGTTACCACTATGGGTAGTCCTTCGGGGATGGCAGCAACGGCTAAGCTTACGCCAATTGTGAACATTTCTACGATCGCTTTGCCCTGTAGCCAGCCGAGAAGCATAATAATTCCAATGATGCAGAACGAATAGAAACTTAGTTGAGCGCCCAGGATGTCCATCGATTTTTGTAGTGGTGTCTTAGGTGCCTCTTCCGCTTGCATCATTTTAAAGACCTCGCCAAATTCACTGCGTTCGCCAGTGCTGACAACGATGCCCTAAAATAAATATTTTGAATTATATATTGCATCTCTCTCTATAATTTTTTTATGATAACATCGACAATAACTAACCTTTCCGTTGCCGCAACGCACTAGCGTGCCCATGAATGCAATGTTTTTCATTTTGGTATGATCTTTGTTGTTGCCATTATTAAACACTACATCGACGATCTTTTTCGCTGGTTCCGTTTCGCCCGTGAAACTAGACTCATCAATTGAAAGGTCATTGCACTCGTAAAGGCGACAGTCAGCCGGTACACGATCACCGACATTCAAGTAAACCACATCACCAGGTACCAATTCGCGGGCTAAGAATGACTCGAGGCGACCTTCACGAATGCTGTATTTTAAGAGATGGTAAATAATAATCAAAAGAACAAAAATTGAGTATACTTACCAGTGACACTCGGGTGGAACGAGCTTCTTCAGTTCCTCTAAACTTTTTTCGGAACGGTACTCCTGAATGAAGGCCACCGTCACAACAATGATTATGGCCACTGTAATACTAACGGCATCATCGTATTGTCGCATACAAATACTGACCAGCGCCGATCCTAAAAAAATGGAAATGAATAGTATATTTTTTAACGATTTGGGGATAGTAAAACAAGACTCACCCAAAAGCAAAAGAATCAGTGGATTTTGGAATTGTTGGGCGTACTTCTTCCAGGTGGGATCGTCCTCGTTTACGTTCAGCTCATTGTGTCCGACGATTTTCGTACGATAGTTTGCCTCTGTCCAGGACAGACCGGTGCGTGTGTCCACACGAAGTCGTGCCGCTATTTCATTGGCAGCGTACGCTGAGGATTCTTGGGTGGAAGGGAGCATCTCAATGTCCAGTTTGGAATGTTCATCAGTCTTTAATATCATAAGTTTACGTTAATACATACACATATATAAATACCTATACACTGTTTATAAATTGAGGTTAGTCAATACATAATATAATAGATTAATTATTGTGATTATCACATCTACACTGTTGCTTAATCGATTGTTTTTAGTTTATTATACAGAAATAATGTGCTTCCATAAAGATAATTTAACGAGACAAACACACGCCATCAACGAACCGAGCAAAGAAAATACTCGGGAAATTACTCATAGAAAGTTTATTTATTTATTATATATGCACCCACTACATACCTCAGAGATTTTACTATACAGAATACACGCCCGGCAAAACAACAACAACAATTGTATAAAAAACATACACACAAACTTAATCATACTATATAAAACACATACACACACAATATCATACACAACATACCGTAGACGACCAAAATATTGATTTTCCGAACGTGCCACACCAATTCTTTGTTAAAACAGGAGCAGAGCACACAAGTGCAAAACTGACTTGTGAATGTTTTTTTTCCACTTTATGTCTATGTGCCCATTTAATCGATGAATGACTGAACGAATTGATACAAGCTATCTGTTTTTAGGCTCTTTTTATATTGCCGATCCACGTCGCAGATATAAACGACACACACACAGTCACACAAAAACTGTGCTGTTTGCATAAATGAAAATATAAAACCAACAACAAGTGCGAAGATGCCGTCGTTGGTTTGTGCACTTGACTCACAGGAGTTTTTTTACGAAAAGGAATTTGGGGGGTTATTTTGAGTATTTATTCCTGTGTGAATTGCTAGACATTCGGATTTTCATTTAGCATTATTGTAGATTAAAATAAATAACAAACAGAAACACTCATACACACAAATACACTAGGCAAACGCACTCACCGCTGCACTTTCGTCGGTGGTCATAAATGCGTTTGGGTCCAGTGTTGCCTGGTCGCTGGGTACTTTGGAGTATTTCGAGTATTCGATCTTTGGTTTCGAGCCTTTCATTGTTGTCTTATGTACGCGTATAGTTTTTTTAGAGTTTTGATTTACATTTTCTTAGCGGGACCCACAGAATTGAATAAATATATAGCACTTACAAAGAGAGCAGAGAGGTCGACTTCGCCAAAGTCTCAACTTTTGTGTATGTGAACAATTTATGTGTATGCACTGCACTACTTGGCAAGCACTTGCTTCTGGCGGCTGGAATAGTACACGTCAACGTCAACTCTACTCGCATTCGCAAAACAGCATACCAAACATACACAAACAGAAAATACTCAGCCAGTGTTGCCATTACACGAAGAGAAAAAAATCGTAAGATAAAAGCTGTATTTTGAATTGTACATTTTAATAAAAAAAATAATACTTATATATCTTGAATCTTGATCGACAAATGTATATGTAAATGTAAAATTATTTTATATGGGGAAAACTTGGTTATATAGAATTTCATTATTGTTTAATTAATTCCCTATATTCCTAATTACAAGCCGAATTAAAAAAAAATGTTTTAGGTTTTGTTTGTATATGCTATTTTTAAAAGGGAATGAGTATACAATGGGAGACTACAATTTCCGTGGCCATATTTTTTTTAAAGGTGAAAACACTTAAATGGTGTTGTAAGAAATGGGACGTTCTCTTTTTTTAAATGCGCCAATAATTATTTAATACATAATTATTTGTTGAATTGTAAACCCTGCAAAAAAATAACGTCACCGGCTAAAGTGTCATGTGTCAGTCTCAATAGAAATGTCACAAAATTGTCATATACATTATACAACTTTTATGTTGTTTATGTTTATTATAATTCCTTTATTTTGTTTTGATTTTGCCAATTGGTGTTGAGTTGTTTTTGTCTAATCTAATTTGTATTCTCTTTTACAATTTGATGAGATCAAAATACTTCCGAAAATTCTTCCAACTTTAGTATTGAAATTAAAAAAAACACAAAAAATACAACAAAAACGATACATAATAAGACAGATATTTATATAAATTTATGTATGTATAAAATAAATCTTCTACAAAAATATTTGCCAAAAAAATGTGGAACGCTTCACGATTTTGCGTGTCATCCTTGCGCAGGGGCCATGCTAATCTTCTCTGTATCGTTCCAATTTTAGTATATGTTCTGCCGAAGCAAGAACGAAGTGAGTGAAATTTCCGAGTTTATATACCCAACGTGCATGTAAAAGTGGTTTTAGCGAACTATAAAATACTGTAGATACAATATGTAGCGCCATCTATGAATATATTTATTTTGATCAAAACATTTGCTAGGTTTTAATAAAATTATTTATTCAAATGATAAACCGTAACATTTTAAATGTTTTAAGTTAGAATACTGTACAAATGGGTATATAAGTAAATTTTACAATTTTTTTTTTTAATTCTAGATTTGGAATACATAGCAAAGGTTAGATAAGTATATAGATAGTCTACAGTTTTGTTTATTTTATATACATATCTCTAATACAATAATATTAATTTAAAATAATAATAATAATAATAATTTATTCAGATACACAGTAACATTTAAAAATGTTTTAGAATTATTGTAAAAAAGAGGTTAAAATAGTTGAGTTCAACAAAAAACTTAAATTAACTTAAAGCTTAAAGTGTAAGGTAGAAAAAAGTAAGGTAGGAAAGTAAATAAAAAATCTAGACACTATAATTTCATTCGATTCATACATTATATGTTTCTTATTTCTCCAAAATCTCTAACTCAGCCAAATGCTGCAGTATATTTTTTAAACTCTAGAAAGTAACTGCTCATCTTTATTCTTGTTGTCTCTCACAAATCAGGCATTGTTGATTACAAAATTTTCTCTTCCAAATAAATGCAACAACCACAGATCCCGTTTTATGATCATTGGGTATTTTGGGGAAACAATTCATCAACATCAGCTTCTGCACATCTCCTTCTTTTTATTATCTTTTATTTGTTTTTATTTAAGCAAGATAGACTATTGTCGTCTTTGTGGAGGGTTTAATAATTTTCAGTGGCTACAAAAGTTTTCACTGTTTGTTAACCAAAAAAAAGTTTTTTTTGTGTTATATAATTATATGTTTTAATCAAAAAAGAAATACAAAAAGAAAAATATAACTAAAAAATAGCAAAAAAAACACATACAACAGAAATGTTTGCCAAAAAAATGTGGAACGCTTCACGATTTTGCGTGTCATCCTTGCGCAGGGGCCATGCTAATCTTCTCTGTATCGTTCCAATTTTAGTATATGTTCTGCCGAAGCAAGAACGAAGTGAGTGAAATTTTCTAGTTTATATACCAAACGTGCATGCAAAAATGGTTTTAGCGAATTATAATATACATATATACACTGATAATCTGCGCCATCTGCCGGGACATGTTTTAACTATCAGTCGTATGATGGTTCGTAAATAGGATTGATCGTTTTTTATTTACACATTTGTAGGGTTTTCTTTTTGCTGACTCAGGTTCGCAAGAGCATTGTTATTGTAATCGATGCTAATATATGATTGTTCGAACATGACCAATTGGTTGGTTCCACCACCACTTGGTTCTCCGCAGCCCCGCAAAATCTATGGCCACCCAGATAGCAGTAACACAACTATTAAAGAACCAGTGCAGTTATTCCTGTGTGTTTGCCCCTAAAATTTGATTTACCATAAAAAAAAAACAATTTAATTATTACAAATAATAAATTAGAGAACATTGCCGGGTCAATTTATCGGTAACTGTAATCACCATTAGAATATCTGTGAACTGTTCCACTCAGTATCCTGTTACATCAGGGCCAGTTAAACTTGTGAGCTGTGCCACAAGGCCAGCTTTTTCTGGTGGAATCATGTAGATGTAGTCCCAAAACACCACCCATTCGAACGGTACAAAGATCAGAATTCTACTGGAGGACATTCCGATTCAGTATTCATTTAACAAAATAGAACTGAATATTGTTATGGATAATTTTAGGAGTGGTAACTGAAAAAGTGCATATCGATTTTTTTTTAAATAGTTATAATCTAAAAACTAATCAGCCCAATTTAGTGAGATAATTTCAAATTATAAAAACGAAACATTCAATATTATTTATGGAAAGAATTATACAAACATATTATTTAATTTCAAGAAGTTTTTATTCATCCCCATTTCATAGATAATAACGGATCTAGTTTATGATTTTTTGATCAAAATCAAATGGGTAAATGATTGTTTTTAATATAAAAAAAATCTTGCACAAAAAATTCTATTTAATTCTAGATTCTTATTATATAATGAATTTATAATGAATAATATAATAAATTCACATAATATTATTTATTTAAACTTCTTTTTTTATAAAATAAAATATACCTTTGTATTTTTGTATAATTTGTTTTTACTTTGTTATGAAAATTTTAAAATGTAACAAAAAAAATAAAAAGTTTTTCATATATTTCCATTCAATATAAAAAATATAAAAATACTCTGGTTTTCGGGCAAAAAAACTCATATCACGAAAGTATGATTTTTAAAAATTGGTTGATGCAGTTTTAATGTCCATTAAATAAACTTTTTTATCTGGAAGTATTTTGAATTTTGTTTACGTTAACATATATTTATAGGCTAGTAAAGATCAATTATTATTTAAAAAAAAAAGTCACATTAAAAGATATATAAATAAAGTATAATATTTACAAAAAATTTACATAGTTTCAAAAATAAAAAAAAAATGTACCTGTTATATTTTTTAAATTTTCTTTTATATAACTAAATATTTTCTTTAGATAAATGATATACTTTTATATTTCTAAAGAGTTTTTTACACATCTTCAACCTGATAT
>JAAAKO020000006.1:247526-284134 GCA_010015015.2 Bolitophila cinerea | reverse complement strand
TTTTACTTTGTTTTCTAATCTTCTCAGATTTGTCCTTAAATGCTGGAGACTACTTGACCACCATGTAGGATTTTTATTTGTTAAGATTACACATTCATTACAGTTACGGTTAAAAGAGTCTGTAATGGCTTTCTGGATCTCGCACGCATCCTTCTCAAGGTCGGTGGTTGTGTGAGGTAAAGCATTAGTCATTTGATGGTTACCAAGTTCCTTCATGTATCCATCCCAGTTTGTTTTCCTGGGATTTCTCCATGAACGAGCAGTAGTAGCATCGGAGGTAAATAATCAACTGAATAATATTTCTATTTCTTCACTTTTCATCAGAGATATCATAGCTAAAAAAAAATCAGTGATTAAGCAGCTTTTCATCGATTTTGACAGATTGCGTCAATTTATAATATGATTTTAATTTACGTGCAATCTCAAAAAAGCTCAACTGGCTTGCTTATATTTTTTGAGTGCACCCGCCATAGGAAGTTATAGGTTAGGTTGAAGCTGTTTAAGTGCCTCGAACACTTTCCGCAATATGCATTAAAGTGCATCGATTAATTTTTTAATTATTAATTTCTATTTAGTTCTGACGGCAAAATTTAAGCGAAATTGAAGAAAAACAATCGAAAAACAATTATACGCCTGATAGAGACCTTTATCAGTCAAAAATTACCAATTAGCTGATCAAATGATTTAAATTAATCAAAAAAAAAGTAATCAGCGAAACTACGATTAAAAAAATCTGATCAGAACTCAAGGAATCCAATTTATGTTAATTGATTTCTGTAATAACAGATTAGGTTTAATCAGGGCTTTACAATATATATATAAATGTCTATAACAATGAGAAACATGACATTCGGTGCGATCATGATTTGTATTTTTTAAACTATATACTAATATTACTGAATGCAACTATATATCCCTTCGGCCAGACTGGCAAAGATTCAAAGTTGAATCCACAAAATCTGCGAACTAAATTGTTGGTTGAAAAATTTGGGTATTGCCTTTCAGCCAATCTAATTCAAGGATTTTGTCCATTCGAAGTTGTTCAGTCTGACCGAAGCCATTCAATCAAAAATGATTTTTTAACAATTTTATGAAATGGAAGTTCATCCAAACGCCACAAGCTATCTGCCAAAAACCTGATGGTAATAATTATAGTGGAAGTCACATTTAATAGAAAGTGTTCCTCAAAAAGAGACCCATAATACGAAGTTTAAACAAAATACCACAAAACTTATGCCAAAAATCAGTTGAGAAATTGTCATCTGTTGTAATGGCAACTGTTGCCAACGACAGAAGCAGTAGCTGTCCTTGTAATTGTAGACCAAATAAAGGGAGCTGTGCATTATTCTCAAGAGAATTAACGTCACGAAAAAATAAGGAGCACAATGGGTCCAAATTGAGGCCTGCGTGCGTTTATCTCCTTATCTAAGAGACGTACATTCCAACATAAATCTATAACGTTACGAAAAAAATCATGACGATAAGTCACAAGTTTAACGACAGGAAAAATCGTGAGAGGAATACACAGGCAGACTGTGACTTATTCTCATGTGAATTAACGTCACTAAAATCGTGAGAGTAATGCACAAGAGGACTGTGACTTATTCTCAATATTGAAAAACAAAAATTATTTTATTTATTTGCTAATTTTTTTAAATAGTTACTATTATCAAAAAATAAATTTAAATATCATCAAACAATTTAATTTATAATAACGATTTACAATTTATTCAAGCCCAAATTAATTTTGTTAGCGCAATCTCTGAAATCCGTATTTTATTACGGATTTCAGAGGCTAATTAAACACCGATGAAATAATAATATGTAATCGTAATAATAAAAATCATTACAGCATCACCGAGAGAAGCGTAATCGGTAATAATTACACTTTAAACGACTCTTCGTCCTCATTATTAAGACATTCATTTAATATTAGGGCCGGGCCGTGTGTGCGTGTGCTGCGTGAAAGAGAATACGTAAGAGTATGCAATTCAAAAAATAAACACAGCCGAAAACACATACGCATTCAAACACGTGCCCACAACATAAACACGCGGTGTGGTGTCAGGTAGCCGGCGGCACGCTCCAAACCACAGCCGTAAATCCGTAAAAAAAGGTCCACGCCGCAGTGTTTTCTTAGATTAGTGATTTTCTGCGTAGGGACTCACAGTGAGAATCATCGTTTTTTGTAGGTATATCCCAAGGAATATTAAATATCTTCATTTTGTGTGTCTGTGTGTGTGCGCTTGGGTGCGTAACGTAAATTTGAGGACGCACGCGTGCGCAGTGCGCGCAAACGCGTGACTCAATTGTAGAATTGATTTTGCTAACGACGAACGTGTGCTTTGAATACGAATTCGCGAAATGAATGCGTAATTTACGTGTAAGTGGTTCTCGGGGCGGATGCAAGGCGCATTTGACGTATATAGCTCTGCCAGTGAGCATTTGTGTAGATTGTATAGAGGTTTATCTGATAGGTATATTAAAGATGGCGGCGATTTAGAGAAACTGAGAAATATATATAGTTTCATTAAAAAAAAGTTTCATTGAACAGAAACACCCACCTGAAAATTATTCCATATCATCATTTCATCATTTTGGACCGGCTGAGGATTTTTCTTAGGGCAAAAATCCGACAACAACGTCAATGCCGTCTGACTAGGCAACGTATTCTGTAAAACGGTTGCACATTGGAAGAAAAACTAACGCTCACCACCAAAAATTGGCGCAAAACCAGAATTCCAATTTACTTGCTGAGACTTTTGCCCGCTCACACACACACTAACGGCTGGACTACGCCATCATCGAACATGTGGCCAACTCAGTCGAGAAGCTCCAAAATCTAGTCTCGCAAGGAATCGATGTCAATATAAGTACGACGAGCCCAAACGAGGTTTCCAACATTATCAGATCACTTAGAATACTCGAAGCACCTGGTCCAGAAATCGTCCATAACATTTTGCTGAAGCATCTTCCTCCCAGTGCAGTGGTCCGGCTGTCAACTGCTGGAAACACGCACAAAATAGTCGCCATCCTTAAGCCAAAAAATTTTGCTCGCAACATTCAACCTGTCACCAAGTTCTGCGACTAACCAAAGAAACCACCGCAGCAAACCAGTCTCACGCATCAACAGGTGTGTGTTACCTATGGACATCGAGAAAGCGTTTGACTCAGTGTGACACGATGGTCTTGTTCACTAAGAGATCAAGAAGGATAGCCATTAGAGTGATTTAATCAAAAGCGGTTGGTTTACAAATGGTCGGTTTGGTCAACAGGGAGCGGTCAATAGCGGCGATAAGCAGAGACGACCGGGAAAGGTCATAGCTAACACTTCGCTCTACCTCACTAAGACCATCGACTCTTTTCTGGCTGAACGATCTTTCTCGGTAACCACATCGGGTACAACATCGGCTGCATTCAAAGCCTCTTAAGACCCTTTTTGTATAAAATTTACACAGCCGTTGTCCCCGACCCCAAATACTTCCAAATCACAACATACGCCGATGACACAGCAATACTAACATCGAGTTTGCACTCAAACGCAGTGGGCAGAAGACTACTAACCTTAAAGAAGCGTCTTCATATGTTAGACCTCAAAACCGTTGAAAATAGTTCTCGGTTACTTACCATTTTACAGGGTGAGGGTTTTAAGTTTAATATATCTCCTTTTAAAAATAATTTTCGGGGGAGTGTGTTTAAGGAGGGGGAAGTTCAAAATTAAAAAAACGTTTGTAGAAAAAATCCACCTTATGTTTTTCAAATGGAATATTAAAAAAATATATGTATATGTTAGATTATTCGAAGAATTTAAAAAAAATGTATGTTTCTTTGAAAAAAGAAATAAATTCAATTTTAAACTGAACACACGTCAAATGCAGTTTTAGTGAAATGTCAATCAGGCTTGTATTTTTAACTGTTCAAATACTTCCCCTATTTAAAAGAACAGTTTTAAGAAATCATCTTCATGATATGATGGTCGAAGCATAAGTAAAATAACGATAAACAGATAACCGTAGGACCAGTGGCAGTGGTGCAGTACTCAAACCATGAAATGAGGTGCATAAGCTGTACAAAGACCTTACTCAAAACTGCATATTTATTAAATTTCAAACGGACACATTGCATTAATGGAAGAGTTTTTAGAGAAACACCAGGTTTTAAATGCGGCTGATACGAGCATTTAAATACATTACATATTGTCAAGGTTTTCGAAATATTGTGGATATTATGTCACTCAAATATGTTTGGTCTGTAAAGCGTCCCAACAACGTTGAATATACATTTATACGAGCTAACGCTTCATCTCGACTCGACCGTATCTACTCCTCCGAAAACGTCATCCCAAATGTGCTTAAAATTGACACGATAGCATTAGTCTTCTTGGATCACCACGCAATTTAATGAAAATCAAGATTGATCCACTAGAATCTTCGCGGGCATATGGTAAATACTATTGGAAAATCAATTCCATTCTGTTATATAACAAAAAAGTGGCTTGCAGATTTAGCAACATCATTAAAAGAACCCGGAGTTTTGCAATCTACGAAAGATCGGTTATGGACTGGTGGACTACTGTTTTTAAAAAAGGCTAGACAGTTTTTCATTGGTGAGGCTTGCAAAATAGCTTTTAATTTTGCGGCACAAGCAAGCTTTTATGTCAACAAGAAACTCCAAATAGCGATGTCCATTCGGAAGTACAAATAATCAAGGCCAAAATTCGAGACATAGAAGCTAGACGTATGCAGCTGCTTCACATTTAAATTAGGATACAATATTCTGTCCAAGGTGAGAAAAATAATATATTTCATCTGGATGCCTTCTATAAAAGATGTCACTCGAAAAATATAAACCTTTTAGAAACGGAGACAGGAACAATAACCGATTCTGCAAATATAAAGACAATATTTTTCCTTGAATACAATAAATCCCTTAAAACGACGTATAGCTCTCCCGATAACTGTCATCCCTTTATTGACAGTATTTCCAAATCTTTAGACAACCAATCTGCAATTGGTCTTGAGCAACCGATTACCGAAGAAGAGATATTAGCAGTCTTAAAGTCAGTTAAATCTAAAATAATCGCCTGGTCCCGATGGTCTTCCCTATGAATTTTATATCCAATTCTTTACGGACTTAAAGGATGATATGCTCAAATTCTATAATGAATAAACAAATAACTCAACCTGCTGCCTTCTTAGATAATAACACTCATTCATAAGTGTGCAAGGACTAAAAACACAGCCCACTTTAGACCCATCTCTTTGTTAAATTGTGACTTAAAGATATCGACAAAGATTATGGCACAAAGTGTGAAGAAGTTCAGCTCCAATATTATCAGTGAGGAACAAACATGTGGAAGCTTAGAAAAGACAATAATAAATAACATTAGACTACTAAGAAATCTGGTACTAGAGGCTGATATTAACTCAGATTTAAAAATAGGTCTACTCAGCTTGAACTTCGAAAATGCTTTTTACGTCGCCAATCAGGAGACGTTATGGTTGACGATGGCAAAAATGGGTTTTACAGATCCTGTTATAACATGCATTCAAAGATTGAACAAAAACGCAACGTTTAAAATAGAGATAAATGGTCACCCGTCTCCAGCATTTCAAAAAAGACGATCGGTAAGACAAGGATGTCCTAGAAGTAGCTTTTTTCTTTATATTGAGCCACTTATTATGCGTCTAAAAACTCAATTAGGGGATACTCCTCAGAGGCCAATAAAACTACAAGCTTACGCCGATGATATTTTTCTTGTGCTACTCAAAGATTCAAAGTTTGACAAGAATATGAATACACTAGAGGAATTTTAAGGGTGTACCGGATCTCAAATAAATAAGCAAAAGTCAGGATTAATCAGATACAATGGATGTGTGATAGGTCCCCAGCTGATTCCAGAAAAAAGACCAAATAACTATATCGGGCATTTAGATTCAAACCAGCTTTAAGAAAGTGATTGAAGCCAATACAGATAAAGTATACAAAAACATCGCATATAGATAGACTCTACATAAGTTTAACTCTAGGAGGTTAAGTTTGTTTTAAAAAGCTTGGTGTGCAATATATTTGTGCTCTCAAAGCAGTGGTATGTAGCTCAGGTTATATCATTTATTGGCAACAAGATCTCCAGAATCAAAAAAGCAATAGGAAGATACATTTGACATGGCTGTCTGTATCGTGTACGAAGAGATCAGCTATTGTGGATGCCCAGAAATGGAGGAATCGGTCTTATCGCTGAAGATTACAAGTGTCGAGCTCTCTTTATTCGAAACTGTGCTTGTATTCCAACCGGTCAACGGGAAACCTGCCTAGTGCCAATGCCGACTATATGCTGCAAAATCGTCTTTCTTCCAAAGCAAATCGAGGAATTAAAAAAATACAAGCTGAAGCTGCAAGGAAGCCTAGAAGAATTCCAACAATTTCTGAGGATCAATCTCGTATGCACACAAACAAATATTGTGGTGCATTACTCAACATATTTTAGTTTAATTATGCATTTAAATTTGTTTATAAATATAATGAACTGTCATATATTATGTATTTAAGAAAATAAGTGTTAAAAAAGTGTGGTTTACTCGTTTTGAATGTACTCGACTAAATAATTTAAAGAAAAGTGTGGGATTCAATCAGTAGACTTAAAGACTACAAACTACAGACAACAAAAATGTCAATGTACACATATACGACAACGTTATTTCGATTGAAGTGTCATAATAGCCCCCCTCCCAGGTGTATATTATAAAACTTCCATTGTCTCTATGTATTGATTACAATGAGTTCATGACTAACAAAACGATATATAGATTTAAAATTTTGAATGTGGGCTCAATTACGCTGGTGTGTCTGTGTGTGTCTATTGACTATATCTATATATAATAAAATATAATGTACATATAATAAATAATAATATATATATATAGGCACGTGTGTGACGTCGTCGTCCGAGATACTATAATTCATTGGCGAGTGCCGTATGTTGTGCGGGATATACGCAACCATTTAAAATTATGGGTCCGGCGGCACCTACTCTATTAGCATTAATATTTCTTCGAAACAATGGAAGTCGATGCGTGCACACAAGACCCATAATAACAACAACAACAACAACAACAACAACGGGGTATGACTTGAATTACGCGTTCGAGTGCACACACAAATTGTGAGCTGCAGCGTAAGTCACGTGGAACACACACACACACACAATCACACGCGACACCGTTTATCGAGGAATATATATCCACAAAAATCGGGTATTCGTGTAAGTGTCCGGGGGGTCAAAACCACGTTAGGTGTGTGGGTGATATTGCTTTTTTTATTATTATATACAAATAACGCCCACACACGATATATCGATCATCTATATGATGCATCTCAGATCTCACGTCATCGCAATTAGCGTAATCTAATAAGTGGAGTAGGAGTCGGAGTGTAATAATGAAGTTTTCTAGAAATAGACCGAAACGTAATCGCAAAAGCGCAGACCTCATTTCTAATCAGTATATACACATATATACTCTACTCGTAGCGTGTAATTTAGTTATATATATAAACATTGTAATGCACTTTGATAATAATAATGTTTCGAGGCACATTGAAAATTCCTATAATATTATAAAATACATATATATTTATGCCTTAGTATAGATATAGAGAGAAATTAGATGAGTGTGTGTGTGAGTGTGTGTGCATGGAATGTATTTGAAAGTGTACAGCCAAGATGAAGAATATATAATAGACCTTTATATCTATATCGTGCTAGTGAGTATATCTATTTCATAATAAATACGTTCATTTATATGCAGGTTATATATATATAGTATGTATATATATTATTTGTGCAATGCTGGCTGTCCTCTCTCGTGACGTCGTGTCGCGTCTTGTGTTGAATCTTGGATGTCATTCGATGTTGTCTGCATAATCGTTATTGATCAATACAGAAAAGAGAAAACCAGAAGGAAAAAACACCTTAGAGGCACTGTTGTGTGTACCCCTACAAAACATGCCCACCGCGCCCCTTCTCATCGACGATGTGTGCGTGTGTGTGTGTATGTATGTGTGTGTCATCATCACCATACTTTCTCGGTGCAATATTGCGTTGCATTTTCTGCTAAAACCCAAAAACATTAACAAAAACACAGAAATCCACTCACATTTTAAACGGCTGACAAGCAAACGGCAATTAGCTATCCTCTATGTGCGCGGCTCCGGATTATTATTTCCACTGGATATAATGTCGCCTTCTTCGTGTGTGTCTCGTGTTTATGAACTTGTTTCACTTTTACATACGCTGGAAAAATGCACAAATTACACGTTCGATTTGCGATTCACACGATTATCAGCCAAAAAAACACCCTCGCCTTAGAAAGAAGAGAAAAAAACACACACACTCGAAAACACTTCGTTGTTGATTATATTTTTTTTAGTTCGATTTACTAAAAGTCGCGCGCGCGCGCTCACGCTAAACATTTGTGTGTGTGTAGAACGTAGAAGAAGACCACCACCGCACGAAACACGAATGAGGTAAGAGAGACAGAGAGAACATGTAAAACAGCAACGCGAGCGAAAGGTTTGACAGATGCGCACGCAGAGTAGCCAACGTGCGAGTGATTGATTTTCGAAAATGTTGTGCGACTGCTGGCAACTCCAAACATCAAAATATTCAAAACGTCAATGTGTATTTATGTTTTTATTTGAATCAAGGAAAGGAGCAGCATATTCTAGGATTTATTAGTGAATTAAACACACAGAAAAGCGCTTAAATACTTACCCTAAATTAAACGTGCGTCTTTTAATTCTAAAACATCCCCTAATACTAACCCTCTCGATCCACACAGCCACAGAACACGCCTGCGCCATGTCCGCCCTACTAGTCGAACGCAAGAAGCGCGGAAACAAAAAGAACAAACTGGACGAAATCCAGAAGCCTCGCGGTTTCGAGCGTGGCCTAGAAGTGGACAGTATTGTCGGTGCGACCGATTGCACCGGTGAGCTAATGTTTCTAATTAAATGGCTTGAATGTGCCGAATACGATCTGCTGCCGGCCACCGAGGTGAATCTCAAGAGTCCCCACAGTGTGATTGCGTACTACGAGCAACGCTGCAATCTGTCCAAGCTAGCCGAACAGCACCGTCTGCAGGACGAGCAATACACCACCTACGAGCCCGCACCTTTAGCTAACGATTCCGATGCAGGAAAAATGGTTATACACAGTTATGGTGCTGCCGATGCGTTGCTGCCCCCTTTAGACGAAACATTGAATACCACCATAACGGATCCATCGCTGAATCACTCAATGTCCATACCAGATCTCGGCGATGCCTCCATTACAGACTTCTCTGCAAACATTAGCGAGCAAACCGAAGAACAGCCACAAGATGAACTGTTGGCAGAGCTGCTGCCCAACGATGAATAAAACAAATAAAACCGAAAGTTTTTTTTAGTTTCTAAATAAACACGTCTATTTACACACTTCATCTGCCTAAAACAAATCTTCTCTAAAAGTACTCCTTATCCAGATTCACCTTTCCGAACTCTCCGCCCCGGAAAGCCTTGATCATGTGATGTGCTGCCGTCTCAAAGTCCGGCTTCACGATCATACTGCCGTCGTAGCTCTTCAGACGCTTGTACTTATTCAAAACCCTTGCGCCGGACACAAGTACCTCAGCAATATTATCCGTGGGCGCCTCGAGTCCCATTAGCTTCACATAACCGTATTTCTCGTTCTGATTCATCCAGAACAACAGAAAGTCCGCAATCAAATCCGGTCCAACGAGATGATCCTGTAAACAACCGCACAGTGCCAGCTTCATGCCTGTTTCGGTGTCTTTAATGTTCGGAGCCAGAATGCCGGGCGTGTCAAGCATATAGATCAACGGTTCCTCGCTGATTTTGATTTTATTCAGTACACTCCGTGTAATGCCGGCCACTCCGCCTACGGCCGAGGCTGCCTTGCGATGCAGATGACGATTTCGCAGAATGTTCACCAACGATGATTTGCCCACATTCGGAACACCGATTATCATCAGGCAATAGTCATCCTCTTCGGTGCGATGGTACCGATTCGAGTTTACAATCAAGTCCTTGGCCAGTGGCATGAGTTTTCGGATTCCTTTGCACTGTTGATCCTTGCAATTGGTGAACACAACGTGATCGATGCCCTCCTCGGCTTTGATCTTGTCCGACATTCGTGTGAGCATTGACTGGTCGGACAGGTCACGTTTGTTCAGCACCAGGATGTGCGGTTTGAGTCCGCTCACGGTGTACTTGAACTCGGGATTGCGCCCGGACAACGGGATCCGGGCATCGTGCACTTCGATCACACAGTCGATTGTCTTGAGTTTCTGTTGCATTTGTCGCAGGCCTTTGCCCATGTGCCCGGGAAACCATTGAATGACGTCTTTCGTGACCAGCTTGAAGGTCTTGCGTAGGTTTGGGATCATTTTGTGTGTTTAATTTTATTTTTAATTTGCTATGTTTTTATTTGTTGTTTATATTTTGTGTAAGTGTGTGGTTAGGTTGAGTAATTTCGAAAAAAAACATTTTTCGAAGTTTGGTGAATTTGTGCAAGTCTTAGGGTAGATTTCCACACATTTATTAAAAAAGAACTCAAAATTTATTAAAAAATATTTATTTCGTTCCGCGAAAGAGTTCTTAAGCTACTCACGACTGTCTTGCGGGTCCCATTGCAGTTTTTGGGCTGCAATGTTGTTCAAGGCGCGTTGGCATGCAAGCTTTGACCATTGGTCGCTGGGTCACTTTCATTTTCTTCGTTTAGTTTATATTGAGACGGAATTGTGTTGGGATCTAGTGCTCAAAATCCACCTATAGGGATCCTTCAACGAATGAGGCGCTTTCAGTGGTAATTTGTGGAATTAACAAATTAACAAATATAGACACTCTTCTGCCAAAAATATTATTTAACCTCATTTTTTGTGAAACTTTTGCATCAATATGCAGACATAACCTCATAATTACACTTATTTGACAGATCGGTGTCCATGAAGGATACATATAGCAATAGTTGGCAATAATTCCGAGAATAATTCAATTTAAATGTTTTTTTTATTAAATATAATACTTTTCACACTGAAGTTGGTCCAATCATCTCAAGGAAGGTAATCTAAAAAAACCAAGGGTACTTTTTTAAAAAAATATATATCTTAATTATTTATGTTATAGTTTGTACTTTAAAAATAATCAAACAAAAAAAAATCCACCAAACCAACATTGTGGTGAATTTCGTATCCGCTGTAACAAAACACAGCCGCCGATCAGCGCCAACTTCATTGTATACCGTACATGACTTTGTGTTTTCAGAATAACTTGTAAACTTGCGATTTTGTCGTCGTCTAGTCTACAAATAATTACAATAAAATGGTAAATATCTATTGCAATACCCCAAGACCGTTGCCCTGGAACATTGCACCCTCCGCAGTTATATTATGGTGCCCAGAATAACGATTCAAGTGCACTGGATTAGACGCGAGAGACTGCTTTGTTTTGTGGTGTAGGGTTAGGTTTGTTTTTGAGTGACTGACGCAAAAATTTGTGTGTTTTCTTTGTGTCCCCCGTTTAGGGTCAAAACCAGTCCGGTGGCGGAGGAGGTGGAGACAAGAAGGACGACAAGGACAAAAAGAAGAAATATGAGCCACCAATTCCAACGCGCGTCGGCAAAAAGAAGCGCAAGGCAAAGGGGCCCGATGCTGCGATGAAATTGCCGCAGGTGACGCCGCACACACGGTGTCGCCTCAAGCTGCTCAAGCTGGAGCGCATCAAGGATTATCTGCTGATGGAGGAGGAGTTCATCCGTAATCAGGAACGTCTAAAGCCCCAGGACGAGAAGAACGAAGAGGAACGCTCGAAGGTTGACGATTTGCGCGGAACACCGATGTCAGTGGGTAACTTGGAGGAGATCATCGACGATAATCATGCGATCGTGTCAACGTCTGTGGGCAGCGAGCATTACGTTAGTATTTTGTCGTTTGTGGACAAGGATCAGCTGGAGCCTGGTTGCTCGGTGCTGTTGAACCACAAAGTACATGCGGTTGTTGGTGTGCTAGGCGATGACACTGATCCCATGGTGACCGTGATGAAACTGGAGAAAGCTCCGCAAGAGACGTACGCCGATATCGGTGGCCTTGACACACAGATTCAGGAAATCAAAGAATCCGTAGAGCTTCCGCTCACCCATCCCGAGTACTACGAGGAAATGGGTATCAAGCCACCGAAGGGTGTAATTCTGTACGGTCAACCGGGTACCGGAAAGACACTGCTCGCCAAGGCTGTGGCCAATCAAACGTCTGCGACGTTCTTGCGTGTCGTCGGTTCTGAGCTGATTCAGAAATACCTGGGTGATGGTCCGAAGCTGGTGCGAGAACTGTTCCGTGTGGCTGAGGAACACGCACCTTCGATTGTGTTCATCGATGAAATCGATGCCGTCGGTACGAAGCGTTACGACTCGAATTCGGGCGGAGAGCGTGAGATTCAGCGAACCATGTTGGAGCTACTCAATCAATTGGACGGTTTTGATTCACGCGGTGACGTCAAGGTTATCATGGCCACCAACAGAATCGAAACTCTTGATCCAGCTTTGATTCGTCCGGGACGTATTGATCGTAAAATTGAGTTTCCGTTGCCCGACGAAAAGACAAAGCGTCGTATTTTCACAATTCACACGTCCCGCATGACCCTGGCCGAGGACGTGAACCTGAACGAGTTGATCATGGCCAAGGATGACTTGTCCGGTGCTGACATCAAAGCTATCTGCACCGAAGCCGGTCTGATGGCATTGCGAGAGCGTCGCATGAAGGTAACCAACGAGGACTTCAAGAAATCAAAGGAGAGCGTACTGTATCGCAAGAAGGAGGGCACTCCCGAGGGTCTATACCTCTAGATATTTATAAATAATAATTTGTAATGAAAGAATATTAAAATACACAAACTTTTATGTTCATTATTAATCTTTGTTTTTAATATAATCTAAAATGGGGGCGTATTTTTTGTCTAAAGCCTCGACGACTGCAGCCGAATGTTTGGACTGCACTGCGAGAATATCGCTAATACTCTTCTGGATGAGTTCGTTGTTGATGCACACTTGACAGTGTCCTCGTGTGGGTTTTTTCAGAAGCAAATCATTGTCACACACCTCAAGGTTGTGCTCGATGCATTCGGGTCGACTGTCCTTGGGTAGCGTCTGCTGCAAACTCTTTAGTCGACCTTGGAACTGACCAACGGTAAAAGCATTTTTGAAACCCTCTTCGAATCCAATGTCGAACCCTTTCTGGAACACCGACTGACGTCCATCGTAGATGCCCTCTTTGTAACCATTCTGTGGAAATGAAATCCGTTTAAAAATTTGCGCTTTCGTACTGTGGAAAAAGTTGAGTGTGTGTGTGTGTAACTACACACACACTTGCACACAATTCTCTTTTGACAGCTGAAACGTTTCGAAAATCGTGTCTTGTCTCTGCTGTCTTCTGTGTTTATTATTGTGCGGAATTCACCAGTAAAAGGTAAATAAAACGTGTATCCTGAATGTTACCTTTGTGGTGGCGTCTTTCATTTGATTAAAAGTATTAGCCGCAACCTCTGCAAAATCGTCGTCGTACGATTCATCGCTCATTTTGGTAGATTTTCACAGGCCGAGGGTATTTTTTGGGACTATCATCAAAATCGAGAGGCGCGTTTTATTTTCGAAATTGTAATGTGCTTTGGTACTTCGGTACGAAAAAAAGTTAAATTTTTCGAAAATAACCTTTTTTAAAATAATCAAAGAGATAAAAATAATTGTAAACATTAAAATATTTAAATTTACGTTTTTCAGGTAACCACCCGCAATATGGCAGAGCTCGCAGACGAAATTGGTCTGCAGATCGTTGCGTTTGCACAGGACAAACCCGGCGGTCTGTCCAACGAGGATCTCGTCCAGTTGATTCCCGGCATCACGGCCGAACAACGTGTGGCTGCCATCAATAAACTCCTGCAACAGGGGCAAATCGAGATCCTATCCAAAAACAATGCTCTGCTCTACCGACTAAAGGACCCATCGAAGAAGGCCACCGTTCCGAAGGGTGCCGACAACGAGGAGAAAATCGTGTATAGCATCATCGAGGAGGGTGCAAACCGTGGCATCTGGATTCGAGACATTCGTGTCAAGTCGAATCTGATCATGACCCAGCTGAACAAGATTCTGAAGAACCTGGAGAACAAAAAACTTATCAAAGCAGTGAAATCTGTGAACGTGAGTGTCTATATAGTCTATAGAATATCTAGATTAAATATTATTTAACATTGTTCTAAAAATTCGCAGGCCAGCAAAAAGAAAGTGTACATGCTGTACAATCTGGAGCCAGACCGCACGGTGACCGGTGGTGCATGGTATCAGGATCAGGATTTCGAAGCAGAGTTCGTGGACGTGCTGAATCAACAGTCGCTGAGATTTTTGCAGATTCGCAAAGACACGGCAAAGAATATGAAAGAAGGACCACTGGCCGCTATGAAGTTGGCCTGCTGCACCGTCAAGGATGTGCATAAGTTCATCTCCGAGCTGGGCATCAGTAAGGTAAGTTTGGAGGTGGAATAATATCGAAAAAGAGCGTCATTTATTTTTTTTTATTTCCATATTAGGTAAACCTCGACGAAGACGATCTCGAAACGATTCTGAAGACTGTCGTGTACGACGGCAAGGCGGAGCGGATCGTGCAGGTGGACGGCAGCAGTGTTTATCGGGCAATAGAGAGTCCCCTGCTGGCACCCGGGCTCGTTCAGATGCCGTGCGGTATATGTCCGATCATTAAAAACTGTTCCTCGTGTGGCGAGGTTACGCCGAAGCTGTGCCAATACATGCTCGAGTGGATGGATTAATTGGAATAGATTGTTGTATAATAAATATTTTGTTTAAGTTTAAAAAAAAATGTATAGTCAAAATGTATATTTTCTCAATAATTTAGGATTCAAATAGAGGGCACGATTACGATTTCGGAGGCCCCTAATTTTTACACTTTTTATGTGTTTTTTTAGCGCTGATTACGAATATAATAATAAAAAGAGGCGCAAAAGTCCCCTTTAGGGAAAAAGGGACCCCTACTCTCTTTCTATTCCATATAATTCTGACAGCTAGCGAGTATTTTTATATTCGAGCTCGAAGATTTTTATTAACAAAAAATATCAATAATTATATTCAAAATTAAAACTGAGGTATCGTATAGGAAAGAAATAGAAAATTCTACATTGGGTTGAAAAGTGGGGTTTTTTATTTAGTTTTTTGTCTGGAAATTTCTTCCCCTTAAACACACTCCCCCAAAAATCATTTAAATCTATGCATTTTTACTTTAAACCCCTCTTCTCTCTTAACATGACCGTTGTCCCAAATTTAATTATCATATTCGTTATAGTAATCTCCTCAAAAAGAACAATGCCGAATTAAAAAAAAAAACACCCGCACAAAAGAATTTTCATTTTCGAAAAACGCGCACAGCCCTACTTCCATACGTGGCCGCAGAAAATTGACGTTGACACATGACACATACGAATACGAACACCACCAAAACAACAAGAAATCACCAACATTTTATTTGGCAAATTACAATATTAATTTTTAATTAAACTATATATTCGTGAGATTGCACCACATAAACGATGGGACTGTGCAAGTGTCCGAAGCGTCAGGTGACAAATCAGTTCTGTTTTGAGCATAGGGTTAATGTTTGCGAGCATTGCATGGTCACCAGTCATCCGAAGGTATATACGCGGTCGCATAAAGGACGTGTGGCTAAAGTATATCTCTCTAAAGTCTAAATCCCTTTGCGTTTTCTTCGATTTTAGTGTATCGTACAGTCGTACCTGCAGTGGCTAAAGGACAGTGACTATAATTCCTCTTGTACGCTATGTCGTGATCCACTGGAGCTAAAGGAATGCGTGCGCCTCATCTGTTATCGTTAGTATATTATTTTACGAGGGTTTTCAATGTAGAATTTTTCATGATTTCCTTGAATATCGATTAGATGTGTTTCACTGGGACTGTTTGAATGCTAAGGAATCGTCTCTGCCTCCAAACACGGCACCTGGAGGTCATGTGTGTGCAACGTGCAGTGATCAGATATTTCCTCCCCAAAATCTTATCTCGCCGGTTGCGGATGTGCTGCGTAGCCGGCTGGGCCAGGTGAACTGGGGACGCAACGAGCTGGGTCTTCCTTTGGTAGGCTTATTTTTGAGCTTGTATTCATTAAATTTAAATATAAAAAAACAAATTACTTTTTAGCTCTCCGGAGAGAAGAATGACGTGCGATTTGTTCCATCCACGTACTTGACGACTGGACAACAGGATGGCGTGTCCAACAAAAACAAGTCATCGTCGTTGTCAAACGCCAGTGGATCGACTGGTGCAATTGCGAAACCTCATTCCGTGCTGAACATTGAGTCGGCTGCTGATTTTCATGGTAACATAATAAAATATAGCACTAAGGAATGAATATATAGCTAGAATTATCTTTATCTTGTAGCCCACAACGTCAGACAGGTGCTGGCTCGAAAACCACCCATCGGCTCTGATCGGGACGACAACAAATACAAAAAACGCACTCCGGTCGAGATTTTGAATCGATGGTCATTGTAAGAAAAAAAACCTTATAGTTTATTTAAGAATTTGTATCTTATCTTATCGCATTACAGACGTTTCTGTTCGCCCTCGTCGCGTCCGCCATGGCGTCGAACGTGGTTCATTGTGCTGTCCGGAATCTGTGCGTTTTTATTCATCATCTTTATCATGTCGGCCCTGGGTCGAGGTGGTGCGTACAATGACGATGCTTCAATAGACACAGACCACAATAATGACTTTATGAAGCATTTTTAAATGAATCATCATCATACACAGACACACACACACACAGTAACGGTAAACGTGTGTCAGAAATCGGCTGCTCTCACCTGCATCATCGCCCCCTATCAAGCCTCAATTCCTGTTTTACATTCGTATTCTATGTTTGTGATTTCAATTATTTTGTAAAATGTTTTGTGTAGAATTGAATGGAGGCAACGGGGGCTGGATAAGGGGAAGGCGCTGGTGAATTATAAATATTATAAACATTTACAGTTTTACCGCAATGCCCCCCCCTGCATGAGCATTATTATTATAAAATGTAAGTATAACAAGAAAAATACATATTAAATTAAAGTCGAATGTGTATTTTATTGAGATTAGAGGATGGTCTAACTCTTCGGATGGATTTTAGCTTGATTCTGGTATCTCTCGATTGGCCGAATTACGTTTGGCCAAATCACGAATGGCTGAATAATACGATTGGCCGAATAACTATTAGCCGAATTTTGATTGGCCAAATTTCGATTAGCCAAATAACGTTTGGCCGAATTTCGATTGGCAGACAAACGATTAATCGAATACATATTTTCCATTAGCCCATAATGCACTTACAAATTCAGCCAATCGTATCATTCGGCTAATCGTGATTCAGCCAATCGGATCATTCGGACAATCGTGATTCGGCCAATCATATCATTAGGCTAATCGTATCATTTGGCCAATCGTATCATCAAGAATCTGAATCACGATTGGACAATCAAGATTCGGCCAATCCAAATTCGGCCAATCGAGTTTCGGCTAATCGTAATATATTCACTTGATTCGATGAGCGAGCTGGGACAACGAGATGTGCAATAAAACAAATATTATATTTTACGAAAAGATGTTTTTCATAGCATTTTTATTAGTTAATTGTTGTTGTTGTTGTGCGTGTGTTTTAGTTTTTTTTATACATTATAGAGATAAAAATGTTGATACTTCTAAATAATAATCATTTTTATTACATTATTTAGATTTTAGAATATGATTTTTATATTTTATGATACCCAGTAACGGTAATTTCACAGGTTTCAAATAATACATGTATAATGTGTACCTTTATGCATATATTTAAATATATATTATGTACCTAACAAAAATATATCGATATTTTGGAAACTTTTTTAATTCCTCTATGTTTCTTCTCTTCTCAACAGGTTTTAGATGGCGTATTATTCTGCGCGGATGGTAAAGCAAATAATGGAATTAATAAGATTTTAAATGTTATAATTGTGGACAGGAGGAGACGATGCGAAGCACTCACGGCGGACGGCCGCGCATGATCGTGCCGCTGAGGGTCTTTCAAAACGAGAGTCTCTCTGGTGGTCCCCTACCATATCAAATGCTTTGGGAACATCCGGTTATTGATCCGGCGCCTGAGACAAGTACTCTTTTTCGTATTCTGTGGTTTAAGTCCTCGTTGTGATAATTTTGATAATCGGGCTTCTGCTGCATTTGATATGTAGCTTTTTGGTGCCTGATTGAGGAACTTATTATCGATACTGCCAGAAAGAAGCCATACAAATGTGATTGCGATTTTTAAATCGGATTTTATGTTTGAATCGATTTGCAGAATACTTATTGTCCATTGGTGCAATATCCTATTTTAATTTTTATATATATATTTAAATAGGATGTAAAAATTGTATATTTAAAAAGGATGTAAAATATTGAAAACACAAAAACGTTAGATTTCTGAGGTAAAAACAATTTAAAGCCGATCGATCGAATATACAATTTTAGGTTGCATTTTTGGAGGCAAATCAAAATCCATGTAGGATTCCTACACAAGTCCCTTTGCTTCGTTTTGTTGTTGTTGTTTTCCTAATGGTTTCTCATTAATAATAATACCTGTTTCATATATAAAATTGTACGCATCTTCGAATCATTATGTTATATTTTATTATTTATACACTTTTACCAAAAGTTCTTTTTTATTTGTTACACATAATAACAGTAATATTTTTAAAATTGTCGAAAATCTTGTTTTACGTTTTTAGGACAACAACGAAAAAAAAAACATTATCTCATTTGTAATTATTTTATAAAAAGGCCATTTATATATATTATATTTATCATATTTTCTGTATATTCATATATATTAATTTTAGTTTTGAGTGGAGGATTTATCAAAAAAAATGCAAAGATCAATTTGAGACTGAATGCGATATATATATTTATATACGTTCTAAGGAGGTGCGCGAAGCCCGGATCACAGTTTAAGAAATGCGGCGGTGCTGCTGGTTGCGGCCGCCCACTTGATAAAGCCTGCGTACACAGGCGACATTTATATTTATATAAAATACATTAAATATCATACAAATACATTTGGATTTTGGGGGGAGGGGGCTTGGGGATGTCTTAAAATATACACAGCGATTTTTTGTTGTTATTTAATTCTGCTTAAACACTAACGTGACAAAAATGTGTGTTGGCGAATATATATATATGTATATATAATTAATTATATATATATATATATTTATTAATATTAGGTGAACATTTTCAAATACGAGATTCCGGATCTGTGCAACAACGGCGAGAGTTTAGATAGTGGAAACGCGCTTCCACCCCAGACAACACACACACCAATCGAGGACAACCGATAATCTATAATTTTCCATTGCGTACTCCGCGTAATACTAAACATATACACATATACAAATTACATGCTATAGATTACATACGAGAATATATAATATGTCCACATCGAATCTGCAATTGCACCCGAATCTACATTTTCTTTGCGCCCAGCTTCAGTGGACCCTTTGTGGCGGCCGCACGACGCACCTCTAGCTCACGCTGTCGTTGCATTTTCTTCTCCTCACGCTTGCGTCGAGCCTCGTCATGCTTGTTATTACCGCCACCAATACCACCTAAACAATAAAATTAACAAAAATACGGAAATGTGTCTAGTATACGTTTCGAAAGGGTTTCGGTGCTTTGTGTAGACCTGTTAGTGTGTCCTCGTCGAGGGGCTCGAATTCACCGTCTGCCCACGAGTCACTGTTCCAGTTCGAGTTCGTGTTGTTGGTGTTGCTCTGCGGACTGAGTGTGTTCAGGCTATTATTGTGATTCGAGGTAATCAAGGCAGTCGATGAGTTTATTGTTTGCAACGGTAATGTGGGTAGCAAGGGACGTTGCTGCTGCAGGCCAGTAACAGTTGGTTGCAGTGGTGGTCGTCTGTCGACGCTCATCAGATCGATTAGTGTGTCCTCGTGCTCTTCATTCTGAAATACGGAAATCCGGGGTTTAGCAGGTGTGATCACTGGTGCAGCACGTGCGGTAAGTGTGTGGTGGCTCACTGGGTCTTCCTCTAAGCTGGCCCACTCGTCGTTGTTCTCCCAGCCGTCGCGTGTAGCCGTCATCGTCGTCGTCGTGGTCTCGGCCGGCGGCTTCTTGGCGATCGTAGGAGTCAGTACACTGCTGGAGGCCTCCGGTTGCAGGGGACTGCTTGGATCCTGGGTAGTCTGTGGGTAAACGCAATATTTAGTTAGGCAATCTAATATTTTGAGAATAGACTCAAAAAGAGTGAACTCACGTCCATGTCGCCCCAGTTTTCGTGGTCCCAGTACTCGCTGCCGTAGTCGCTGGCAGATACCGGTGTTTCGTTGCTCTCGTGCTCGAGGGACGTCATCGAGGTCACGCTAGACGTGGTCGTCGAAAGACTACTACTAGACGGGTGCTCTGCAACAACAAACGCAATATTACAAGTCTCAATAGAAAAAAAATATGTAAATACTGGATGATAAAGGGCAAACGCAAAATGAAATAACGCTAAACGCAAAATCATAAGAAGCTACGACATAAAGCATACCTAAAGATGCTGGCTTACTCAAGTTTTTACTCGTCAATGGCGGCCGTTGTGGTCGTGCCGAATCGCTCTGGCTACGATAGAACTTTGCGGTAACGGTGTGCACTGCCCAGCCGGCCCACGTGGCCGCTGCGTTGCCGAGCGACGGAGTGGCCGTATGCACGTCGGCCTCTGTGGCATTATAAAATAAACATTTTTAAAAATTCAGCTTTAGCCTGCTACACAAAATCGAAATCTCTCTTACCCATTCGCTCGCGCAGACTCGGATCCTCGGAGACTTTCTCGAGTTTCCCGAGAAATCCACGCAGTGTTTTGAACGTGTGATCACGCACCGTTTTGTCCGGATCCACGGTGAGCGTGCACAGTGCGGGCAGAATTCGATTGGCCACCTCGGACAACAGAAAGTACTGCTGCGTGGTGGCCAGCGCCAGAACACCAGCACCACGAGCCGGACCGAATGTATCCTTAACGGCTCGCATGAATGCGGACACCAGAATTCTTTGTCGCACCTGTGGATGCAGATGCTTCGCAATGTTGCCCAGACAAACGGTGGTGTTCGTTCGAATGCCGCCCTGCTCGTCTTTGGCCTGCATACGAGCGAAATGACGCATAACCTCGATGTTTAAATTGTTGTAGTTCAGTTTAGGCGCGAGGTGTACAATTGACTAGACACGAGATAAATAAAGAGAAAAGGCGTTAGGATTACACGAAGGCACGGGATCTATGATTCAACCGAAATTACCTCAATAGTTTGGTCCCGAATGTAAGGATTCGTGTCGAAGAATCCGAGCGCAACGTTCGGAAAGATCTGATCGTTAACAACGTTAGGCTGCAGGTGGCCAATGAACTGTGGCAGCGTGGTCAAGAGACGTGCTCGCGTCACACGATCGGTGGATTCAAACAGTTTCACAACACATGGCACGATTCGTTTCTGGTACTCGGTCTCGTCCAGAAGATTGCCCAACTGTGAGAATAAAAGAATATTGAATTTAGGTTATTGAAGATGATTGATTTGTATACTACCTTAAACATTGGCGGTAATATGGCTGATCCAGCGTCTCCGTACTCGTAGGCCGTCATTAGAAGGGGCAGAATTTTTTGTCTAGAATGTTGTTGAGGTTATAAACACCACAATAACCCTAAGACATAAGACTAAAACACTCACTTGCACACGTTCACTGGAAAATTGTCGAGTTGCGCTGTGATCGAACTAAAGAATCGTAGTTTCTCTGCCTTCTCCTTGATGGCGATCTCTTCGAGAAACAGTAGTGTGTCGACTAGGTCGTTCTTGAAGAATCCGTCGGGTTTGCGACATCTGGTAATGATGTCCGCTGGATTTGGTCGACTCGACGGAATGGCACCGACCAGTTCACAGTAGAGTGGTGTCAATGTTTTTGGAATCTAAATCCGTAATTATAGTCTTTTAATTTGGTATTAAATTCTTGTAAACAAATGGACGTTTACATTAATGATGTCTTTGAGGTTTGCCCGGTTTTTCAGCGGTCCATTGTACGATTCCCAGACGAGACAACCGAGTCCCCACATATCCGCAGAGCTATCGAATATAAACAAATAAAAGTTAATATATACAATAATATCATTATCACGAAACAAACCATTTCGTAGAGGATTTCAGTTTGACGGGATCACTCTTCTCTGGCGGATCGTATACCTCCAGCGATGGAGGCACCTTAATAGGAGGCATCGGATTGCCGTCGATTGGTGTGACATACTCGAGACCACCCAGTTTCCATTCACCCGATGAACTGTTCACGTACACCGACCACGCAGACACATTGTTGTGCCGAAGGTTTCCGTCGTTGTTCAGAAAGGATAGCGCTCTCTGCAGATACAAAAAAAACAGCTTATGATCTGCATTGATTTTCAATTAAAAACCACTCCATCGATCTTTCCACAGATCCACCTGAAAAGAACACTGTGCAACATATGCTCGGCGTGCGCAAACAAAGCCCACAGCCACAGCCACAAAAACAACACATTGCACCCACACACACACACTTACGGTAATTTGAAAAATACCCCAAGCCAGATAGAGTTGTTTCTGGGCGGGTTCCATGTCGATATGATCAATGTACGTGCCGAGCGGCTCCACGCACTCGGTGGCCACATACAGCACTTTGTCCGTTTCCAGACTGTCGAGGAACTGCAGTACGCTCGGATGACGCAACGTCTTTAGCTTCTTGATGGCCGCCTTTGCGATATCCAGTTTTGTGTCCGACCCGTTCTTGATGTCGTACACGAACACGGACACCTCATCGTTGGTCTGCTTTCGTTTCGCACGGTGTAAACTCCAGATACTCTTGGCCTCCAGACCGGGCACCAGTTCACCGATTTCATAGGGAAAATCTTTGGCGGAGTCGCGCGAGAAGAACGACCACATGATGTTGTTGCGTAGCTTGCGTATGGCTATTGTTGCGAATTGTTGTCGTGTACAATGTAAACAAAGGGTTGTGCACGGCTGCCTGTTACCATATCATCACAGAATATATTGAACGTATGTGGAAGAAAAAAAAACGACGAAGAAGAAGATAGCCAGCGCAGCGAAGGGTTTTGGATATATATTTTATTATTTTATATGTATTTTGTGGTGGTGGTGGTTGACGTACGAATTTGTTGGTCATATGTTTAGCCCGAATTGTCAGCACACATACATGACAGCTGTGCAGAAAAACACAAGAAAAGTAGATGTGGCACACGCAGCTGTAGCGCCGGCGAAGGATTGTGCGCCGAGGAAAGCGCTGCGGCTTTGGTTTGAAGCACTGCTTAAGCCCGAAAAGTATGAGATTTTTATTTTTAAATTAATCTCTGGCGATAAGATATTTGGTAAATGTGCAGTTTAGGAGAAGAAAATGATCCCTTCGAGTATAAATAATTTTTGAGATCACGTCATTCGACTCCCCCTTCGAGAGGAGGGTGTTAAAGTTTGTATAAAACTTTTTTGTTTAAAGCAAAAAAACAGCATTCAAATGATTGATTTAAATAAATAAAAACTACATTATATTTTCCCCTCTTTTCTCACCCTCCCCTATTCCCTTTTCTTCTAATTTTTCTATTTAATGCAAAAAACTGCATTTGAAAGAATGATTCAAAAAAGAAAACTGCATAATAAGATTTTCCAAAATTAGAAACCGCATATAATTAATAACGGACTCCCAGACAAAAAGCTGATACATTAAAATAATATGTACTTCCCTTTTTAAATGGAGTACTGCCCTGAAAATAACGGTCTCATGGTTGGGCTCCTTCAAGGAATGAGGCGCGCCTTCAGTGGCAATTTTTGTGGAATTAACAAGTTTGGACACTCAACTGGGAACTGGCAAACATATTATTTAACCTAATTTTATTGTGTATACATCTGTGTTAACTTTTGCATCATCTTGTACACATAACCTCATAATTACACTTGTTTGACAGATCGGTGGTCGGTGGAGAGGGTTATTTATCTGAAATACGGATGAACAGTTCGAAGAGATGATGCGTTGTTACGTACAACCGCCTTTGTGATGAGATTTACAAGAATTATCAAGAATAGTTGGCATGATATATAGCCGGACCACCATTTCGCATCCTTTAAAGTTGAACAAATACCAGCACTGCCAGTGCTTTTACCTACTGGATCAAAACATCACAGAAGAGGTCTTTTCGTCGAGAGGGGCAGGCTCTGCAGTCTCAGAAATTGCTCCCAGTAGACTAATATTATTGCTTCGCCATGAACATTATTAATTGACGAATGACGACTATATGCAATAGTACGAGTAGGCGGAAGGTCAAAGAATGCCAAACTGACCGATCCCGTGAAACATCCGATTTTGGCTTCGTTGATAGTTCGAGATTCACGGCTAAGAGTTATGTCCAGACGAATCATTATTGGTAAGTGCACGTTGTTCATTCGTGATATCGCCTATAGAGGTGGCACAACAATTTATGGCCAACTTGCCGTCGGCAAGAGTCAACGTTTCCAATCCTTTTGTTGTCAGTGCGGTGTCGATTTTGCGCCCCATTTCAGATAAGTTAAGGTTTGAAGTTTGACAAAGTCATTTTGTTTTAGTACTTGTTTGGCAGTCATTATGTGATACAATACTTTCCAGTTGAAAGGCCTCCAATATCAAAGTGGAGCTTTAGATTCTACTCTGGGAGAGTCTGCTCCTTCGTTTACAACAGTAAAATAGTGTGATGCAGAGTTCAAACGATTCCGTCCTAGCTGTCAAGACGAACATCACACTTGTCGACCAAATGAAGTGACCGTTCCAGGATTGGTGAAGAAAATCCCCAAAGTTGGATTGGGTGACCGACAAATGAAAGTGCGCGAGCAGCCATGGCAGGCATTCCAAAAAGTGCTGTACATCGCATATTGACTGACTATTTGGACATGAGAAAACTCTGCGAAAGATATATGCTGCGATTACTCATATGGGAACAAAAACAACGTCGTGAGGACGTTGCAATCAAGTGTTTGGCAAAGATTCAAATCAATAAAGCCAAGACCAAACAAGGGTCATCGCACTGCACACCTGAGGCGAAGGACGGTCAAAACAATGGGCGGAAAAGGAGAATCGGCTTCACAAAGTTGACGATTACCGTTACATCTGCAGGCACTGTCATGCGTCAGTTTTATGGCATGTGCGTCGGATAATTTTCATTTTGATTATCGTCAGAAAGGTAAAACAATCAACGGTCAGTATTATGCGAATTTATTGCAGCGTTTGAGTGATGAAATATCATTAAAAAAGGGCTGCGTTTGGCGAAAAAACACATCCGCCTATCGCGATGGCCAAAATGAATGATTTATAGTTCGAATCGCTTCCTCACGCACCCTTTTGGCCAATTTTAAACCCCTTCGTTTATTTTCTGTTACAAAATTGAAAAAAAAATGGCACGTTGGTCAAATATTATCCAGAAATAAAGAGGTAGACTCAGCGGTTAATGGCTATTTTGAGGAGTTCGACTATTCGATCGAAGCTTTATTTTGAACATCGCTGGAAAAAGAGAATCGAGCTAAAAGGAGACTATGTAGAGAAATAATGATTTGTTACCCAAATATTTAGCGTTTGCTCTGATAGGTCGGTTAGTTCTGGGGGATGTACCCCGTGGCTCGCTTGGCCAGATGAGCCGTTTGGCTGAATGAGTCGTTTAGCCAAAAAAAAGCCATTTGGCCGATTGCCGGTTGGGCGGATGCCATCTGGGGCGAATGGGCCGTTTAGCCGAATGGTTGTTACCCGAATAGTTATTTAGCAGAATAAGCCGGTTTGCGAAAAGGCCGTTTAGCCGAATGGACATTTAGCCGTTTAGTGGAATGGTCGTTTATACGAGCTATTTTAGAGCGAATTATTAAAAAAGCTGGCCAAAATGAAGGCAAAAATTTCCGGAAATTGTTCATAAAAGGTCTGCAGAGACAAACTTTGTCGGGCATCTTTAGAGAGAGTTATTAAAAAGCAGTGCAAAATGAAGGCAATAATGCCTGTGGGCGCGTCTCCTTAAAATGTCTGTATTTTGCACATAAAAAGATTGTACATAGGGAATTCTATAATAAACTGCCTGAACTTTCTCATAAAATGTTGGTATTTTGCCATTCAAAACTTTTACGAACATTTTCAGAGCAAATTAATTAAAAATAGAACGGATATATATCTGTGGGCATTTTAAAGCGAATAAAAAATTGGACAAAATGGAGGCAATTTTGTTTGAGAATTGCCTAAAATGTCTGTTTTTTGCACACAAAGGAACGGAGACAATGTTGTCCAGTAATTGTTCATAAAATGTCTGAAATTTGCACACAAACGAACAAATATTTACGGGCATTTTTAGAGCGAAAACAACAGGGCAAAACGGAGACCATAATGTCCTGGAATTGCTTATAAAATGTCTGTAATTTGCACACAAAGGATCGGAGACAATATGGTACCGAAATTGCTCAAAATTGTCTGTAATTTGCACACAAAGGAACCGATATTTATGTGTATTTTTAGAGCGAATAAAAAGGCAAATTTTTGACAATATTGTTCGGTAATTGTACATAAAATGTCTGTGATTTGCACAAAAAGGAATGGATGTATATATGGGCTTTTTTAGGGCGATTAATTGTAATTTGAACACTAAACTAAAGTTTATTTATTTGCAATTTTTAAGCAAATAAAAATAGGACAAAATGGAGACAAAAATGTCCGAGAATTGCTCATAAGATGTCTGTAATTTGCACAGATTCTTAGAGTGAATAAAAATAGAGTAAAATGTCTGTTATTTGCACACAAAAAGGAACGGATATTTATGGGCATTTTTAGGGCGATTAAATAAATAGCGAGAATTGCTCATGAACAGTCTGTAATTTGTGAAAAACGGAGACAACAATGTCCGGGAATTGCTCATAAAATATGTCTGTAATTATGGGCATTTTTAGGGCAAATAAATAAAAAAATCCAAAAGATGCAATAGCAAAACTATTTCAATGCAATAAATGTCGCTAAATTGTCCACATTTTACAGACTAGTCATATTTGAAAATATGTGTGTATTAAATGTTTTAAAGCCTAGAAAAATGCAATTATGTCTCTAAATTGTCCACAGGCACTTATAACAAGAATTATTGTCCTCATTTTGCACTGCAGGCATTATTTGTGACAATACGTACTCGACAAATGTCCGAATTTCTCGTTCAATTATGTCTGTGCCCGTGTGGACAAAATACAGACATTTTGTGGGCAATTTTTACAGAAATGTTTGAGGAGATATAGACTATATAGACAGTTTCATATTCTTACCTTTTATGAGGTAAACATTTTGAATTTAGCTATTTTTAACAGATATGTCTTGCATACGGCGCGGTGGAGGGGTGGAGAGGATGGATTAAACAACGATCCTTTATTCGAATTCCATATATTAGCTAACTTCAATTAACCACCATTTATTATCCCACATATTTAGCCAACAAAAACTCGCTCAATTATTGTCGTTATTTTAAATATATATTTATTTTTTAAAAATATGGCATTAAATACAGAATGCATTAAAATATATAGATGTATGTATGTGTGTGTGTGTGTTTGTTAGGTGCGTGCGCGTGAGAGCATACACACCTAAAATTCGAATTACAAAACTAAAAATACATTTATATAATTATTATTTATACAATTAAAGGTTATCATAAATATAGCATAGAATAGAACGTTACATATTGCAATTGTTTTTTTTTTAAATAAAATATCCGTCGTACAGTTATGCATTTTGCTTATAAAAATGTTGTTATTTCTCTCTCTCTTTTTCTAGGTCCATTGTAATCCCTTCATTTCGGGTCATAGGACAATAATATAAGTGTAAGATACTCTACATTTTTGATGTAGTATAATATAGTATAATATGTAATATAATACAGTTGTTGTTTATTGTGTCTGTGTGTGTACATATTAAAACGGTAAAAACAGAATAATTAATTATTCTCAATAGTATAAAAAAGTGTATTATTGTTTGTTTGTTTGTGTGTGTCTGGGTGTGTGTGCGTGTTCGTCTGATTTTCTTCTCGATGGATGTCGGTTTGTTTTGTGTGTATTGTGCTAAAATATATTATTAAAGATATTACTTGAGCGTTTTGAGTTGGCGGTAAGCATAACAAAAACACGCACACGCACTCGGCAAACCAAAAGAAAAAAAACTCTGCCAATAACACGAATTTTGCGTTGTCTATCCCATCAGACAAATATTTTTGCAGACGTTTTTTATTTTATATTATTTTCTTCTGGCAATCAACAAAAAAAACCCTCTCTATAAACGGCGACAATAAAATTAAGTTTGCTATAGAAGAACAACAACACAAAATAATACAATATCACAACGCCATCTATATATACACATATGTTTTGGTTAGATCTCGTTTAGATTTAGGATGGATGGGGATGGGGATGAGGGCTTTTGTCTATAAGCTAACTAGTTTGGATGGCTCCGAGGTGGGAGTGACCAGATCCAGTGGATTCTTATTCTGCGATGTGCAGTTCGGCATCAACGGTTGCGAGACGGGCGTCAGTCCGGTGCCACCGTCCATGAGACTGTCAAAGTTGAACATGACACCGGTAGATGGTGTCGTGATCGGTACGCCGGCCATGTCCGCAATGTTCTTGTTCATGGTTAGTGCCTGCGACGGTGTTATGATGAGCGGCACATTCAATGAGGACGGTCGATTCGGACGTAATCCAGTGGGTGTGTTCAGTGAGGTACTGGGCGGTGGAGCCGTGAACACTGGATTCGAACTGGACAGCATCAGACGTTTTGGTGGCGGTGGTCCGTCCTGATCGATAGGTTCGGTTTTGATTTTGTCGGTGAGCGCAAGCATGTGCGGAATTGATGGTGGCTTGAATTCGGGTGAACTGGGCGGTTGGCCGCCGAACAGCGTGAGACGGCACTGGGCCCGATGATTGTCCAGACAGAATTCGAGGTCCTCCTTCAAGATTTGCAGATCCTGTATTTCGGACTGAAGTTTTTGCTTGTCCTTCTCGAGTTTGCTGACCTGATCGCAGAGCTCGTTCGTTTGGTCGACGCGACGCTTACGGCATCGGGCAGCCGCGAGTTTGTTGCGTTCACGGCGAACCTTTCGTTTGACCTCCTCTTCGGGCGAAATGTTTGACGAGTGCTTCGGGCGACGACCACCCATGTTTCGTTTCGACGGAGTCGGACCTGTGAGCGGAAATCAAACGTTTAAAATCATAGTGAATAGAGAAAAAAAACAGTATAAATAAATTACCACTTTGAGAGCCGGTGAGCGTTTCGTCAGATGTGGATGGCGGTGGTGTTTGCCAGGAGCCGTCGTCGTCAGAGCTGGAGCCAGTCGAGCCGAGACTGTTCTCGTTGTGATCGGGCTCGTATTTGAAAGAGGGTAGTGGCGCAACGAAGCCCGCTTGACACGGTACCGTCATCGGGGTGTCGCTGGTGAGTTCAAAAAAGGTCTGTAAATAATGTGAATATTGAGATTAGTAAATTTGCGGAGATTTTAGGGATTGCGTGAGCTTACCTGTTCGATGTTTCTGAGCGTGGTCGGTGTTAATGTTGCGGTGGTTCTTGTCGGTACGCCACTGTGTATGCCATCCAGTGAAACGAGCTAAAACAACAACAAAAACATAAAATTAGGGTATTGTTTTAGATTTTTTAAGGATTATTTTTAAATAGATAAAATAGAATAGGTAGTGAACCACTAAGTGGGCCCATTGTGCTAATAATTCAATGCGACTATATTAGTAAATTTTATTACAATAAAAAAATAATTATAACAGTTTTGTACAACAATTTCTGGTGGCACCAATTTTAGGTATTAGGGGGCAACAATAACAGTAATTGATAATTAATTTAATGAATAAATTAATTTGCTTTTCAATATTTGAGCTGTACTTTGATATGTAGTTTTATCCAAATAAAAAATGTAAATATTCCATATATAAATATATTGAAAATCTTGGGGGCACAGACACCCTGCCCCCCTTATGCCTCCTACAACATATGACATTTACGAAAAACCACATTTTAGTGTCATACGAAATTCATCCTAATTCGTAAAAAAATCATAATCATTGTTTTGAACACTACCTCTGTAATTTAGTGCAATCCGAAGTGTATAGATGGCGTTGCTATAAACTTGCTTAGGCTCACTCCTAAAACACACAGAAGTGATTCAAACGATTTTTTACCGATAAAAAGCCACTATGACTTATTAAAAAAAGTATTACCCTTGTAATTTAGTGTACCCCAAATTGTATAGATGGCGCTGCTTAAAATCAAGTTAAGATCACTCCAGAGCATGAGCCGCAACTATAAAACAACTTTCTTGATTCAACTAATCACCCAAAAAAACAATTTATCTGTTGTATAAAAAGCTCGTTGGCTAAAAAAACAACAACCCCTGTAATTTAGTGTACCCCAAATTGTATAGATGGCGTTGCTTTGATTTAGTTAGGATCACTCCAGAGCATGATCAGCAACCGTAAAACAACTTTCTTGATTCAACTATTTCCAATTAACTATAGTTTAGCCCACACGATCTGGCTAAAAAAACGATTACCCCTGTAATTTAGTGTACTACAAATTGTATAGATGGCGTTGCTTAAAATGAAGTTAGGATCACTCCAGAACATGAGCCGCAAGCATAAAACATCTTTCTTTATTCAACTTATTCCAATTAACTATAGTTTAGCCCACACAAACAAATAATTTACCTGTTGCATAAAAAGCTCACTGGCTAAAAAGTTGGCAATCTCGCAAGCGTCCATTTTCTCTCTCTCTTTTTTTCGTTTTTTGTTGTTATTTGTTGTTTTGTAGTATCACAAAAACGATTCGATTTAAATATATATATGTAAAATATATTTTTATTTACCGTGTAGAATGTAAATTTGTATCTTTGTGTGTGTGTGTGTGTGTGTGTGTGTGTGTGTGTGTGGTGTTTAAGTGTGCTACATACACACACACGCAAGTCGCATTAGTGTATTAAAATTTGTATATATATATAAAATATATGGGTTCGTATAATTATGCTGAAGCAATAACTATTTCTCTGGTCCCGCGCGCGATTATTTTCGTTTGTATATAATTTATTATTATTATTATTACAAACTTTAGGAGCGCTTTGAGCGTATTTGTGCAGGACACCCACGCGCTCGCGTTGAGGGCACGGAGGCTCAATATCCAAACGTTTGTGTATATGTGTTAGTTAGTTAGTACACAATTTATACATATAATTGTGTCAATCAGAAATATTTCTTCGTTGTGGTTTTTGTGGTTTCTCAAAATATGTTTCGTCACTTAATTTTTTCGTAATAATTGCGCGCGTTTTATTTTAATTCGATGTTCTGGCACTTTCGTTGCGGTTGCTCGGGTGTGATGCGCCGCGTCGCCCGAGATCTATCACGATCGCTACTTCCGGATCGGAAAATGAATATATATAATTTGCGCACGAGCAAGAATATTATAGTATATTTTCTTGATGCGTTTTTGCGCGAAATTACGTCACAGTTTTCGATGCACGCGTCTTTGTCGCTCACTATATAATATTAATTTGCAGTTCGGTCATACGCGTCTGATCGTGATCGCGCAATGATCGACGATCGGGTTTGTATATATATATATAATAATAAAGAATAATATGCACGATTTGCAGATGGCAAAAGAAATTATAAGTTTTCGTTCGTTCGTAGAGAGCCTCTATGGTCGGAAAATCACAGAGGCTCGGGGTCGACTGAGATGTCTTCTTAAAATTAGCAACGTAGCGGCGCCATCGCCGCCGCCGTGTCGCCGATGCGCTGCCACGATCGCCGCGAGCACACACGCACGCGTTGAGCCGAGATTTTCCGAGGCGTGCGCATTGCGCATGCGCCCAAGAAAATGTATTCTTAAACATTAATGGGCCAATAAAGTTAATTAAGAGGTGGACAGAGTGTTAGTGCTGCTGAGAGCGTTGTTTCTATAGTATCTTCTCAAATAAATGCATAATAAAGTCGCGATCGTGAGCTCATCGCGTTCAAATCGAATAGATTATACTTTTTGTGTGTCACGCACGTGCAGAACATGCGGTCGTACGCATAGATGATCCGCGCAATGCGCAACACGCACGCATTCCGCACGCACAAATACACTCAAACACATAAATATAAATATATATTGGGTTTTCCTAAAAACAATTTAAATAAACATACACACACACATAATATATAAAGTGCTGGCGCCGAGCCAACAAATTTTGCATAGATTTCAGCAAAGATTTCGTTTATTTTTTATTATCTCTGTCTAACGCCGCTTAAAGTTAGCGTGTAATTTGTGATTCTCCTTCGGATGTGTTTTGTTTTTGTTGGATTTGTATTTTAAGTGCTTTTTAATAAATTTATAGGCATAACTGATTACAGGTTGTCTCATTAGTTTAAAGTCTTGAGAAGATGTACGTAGTAGAAAAGAAGAAGGAAAGTCTTTCGACTGGTTGTAACGCCATCTATACAAAAATGTGGACACTAAATTAGCGATGTAGTGTTTTAAACAAAGGAGTTCGAATTTCATACGTTGTAGAATTTATTAAAAATCTGGTACATCAATCTAGGAAAGAATTGATATAACGCCATCTATTGACAATGTTTGGCACTGAATTACTGATAAATTCGATTATGCGGTAGTAATATCCTTTTTTGTAATGTTTTAAACAAAAGGTTGCGAATTTCTTGCGTTGTACCATTAACTAGAAATCTTGCACAGCAATCTGGCAAAGAACTGATACAATGCCATCTATTGACAATGTTTGGCACTAAATTACAGATGGAGGGTTTCAGATGAAGTGGTAGTAATTTCTTGTTTATTAATGTTTTAAACAAAGGGTTGCGAATTTCTTGCGTTGTGCAATTTATTAGAATTGTACAGAAATCTAGCAATGAACTGATACAACGCCATCTATAAACAGTGTTCGACACTAAATTACCGATGGAGTGTGTCAGATGAAGGGTAGTCATTTATTATTTTGTAATGTTTAAAACAAAGTGTCGAGAATTTCTTGCGTTGTACAATTAACTAGAAATCTCGTACGGCAATCTAATAAATAACTGATACAACGCCATCTATTGACAATGTTTGATACTAAATTACCGATGGAAGGTGTCAGATGAAGCGGTAGTAATTTCTTGTTTTATAGTGTTTCAATTTTTTTATAGGGTTGCGATTTTTTTGCGTGTACAATTAATAAGAAATCTTGTACATCAATCTAGCAAAGAATTGATACACCGCCATCTATTGACAATGTGGGACACTAAATTACCGATAAACTGTGTCAGAAGAAGCGGTAGTGATTTGTTATTTTGTAGTGTTTCAAACAAAGGGTTGCGAATTTCTTGCGTTGTACAATTAATTATAAATCTTGTACAGTAATTTGGCAAAGATCTGATACAACGCCATCTATTGACAATGTTTGACACTAAATTACAGATGGAGGATTTCAGATGAAGTGGTAGTAATTTCTTGTTTTGTAATGTTTCAAACAAAGGTGCGCAAATTTCTTGCGTCGTACAATTTATTATAAATCTTGTACAGCAATTTGGCATAGAACTGATACAACGCCATCTATTGACAATGTTGGACACTAAATTACCGATGGAGTGTATCAGATGAAGCGGTAGTAATTTCTTGTTTTGTAGTGTTTCAAACAATGGGTTGCGAATTTCTTGCGTTGTACAATTAAAAAGAAATCTTGTAAAGCAATCTAGCAAAGAACTGGTACACCGCCATCTATTGACAATGTTTGACACTAAATTATCGATGGAGGGTGTCAGATGAAGCAGCAGTAATTTCTTGATTAGTAATGTTTTAAACAAATGTGGGCAAATCTCTTGCGTTGTACAATTAATAAGAAATCTCGTAAAGCAATCTAACATCTTCTATTTATCTCCTTGAAAGCATATGAAACAAATCAAATATCGTTCAAATTTTGTTTATTGAGCTTGTTTTTTTTAGTTTTGCTTGATTTTTAATTTGAGATAGTTTTATAATTGTCTTATTTAAGAAATGTCGAGTGAAATAGTGATTGTATTTTTTTTTTTTTTTTATTCATATTTTATTATTTTGGGATATTTTTATAATTGTTTAATTAAGTAAGTGTCGATTAAAATAAGTATTACATTTTAAAGCTATAATAGCTTTTTAAAACGTATTAATGGCCAATCTATTCAAAAAGTTCTATGATCATCAAAAATTCTTAAGAAAAACTAAAACTAAAAGATTAAATTTAATCAAATTTATGTCACTATAGATGACTATAGGGATCAGTCCTAAATGATCTAATCTTCAAAATTAAATATACATCATAATTTAAATAAGATCAGTGATCTCTCAGAACCCCATATCAAATGCCTCGTTAGTAATCCTTTTTGGTGTTCAGAGTCAGATTCAATCATTTACAAGGACTGTCATACAAACAATATTGAACGCTAATTCAACGATAGCTAAATTTAATATGATCTTCATTGATCTAGCGTGAAATTGGGAATATGATCACTGATCTAAGATCTGTCCGAAAAACTTGATTTTAATAAAAAAAATGTTTATATGCTCGCGATCTTGATTCGGTTATAAATAACAATTAATATAAAATACGATCTCAATCAATGCTGCAGATTATAGTGATCAAGATTATACTGATCATCTTAACAAATATTTGGTATGTGATTGTTTTTAAATTGAACATAGTCAGGTTACGATCGATTTACATCGATTATTTTTTACTATATACGATCATTCGATTTGATATGATCTACATGGGTCTAGCATGAAATTAGGTATATTATCGCTGATCTAGGAGATCTGTCCGAAAGACATGATTTTTTTTTTTTTATATGCTCGCGATCTTGATTCGGTTATAAATAACAATTAAATATCAATTTTATATGATCTACATTGATCTAACGTAAAATAAAAATATGATCACTGATCACTGGTTTTAACAAGTTTTATTGTTTATATATGCTTGCGATCTTAATCCGGTTATAAATAACAATTAATATCAAATACGATCTCAATCAATGCTGGAGACCATAGTGATCATACTGATCATCATAACAAATATTAGGTATGCTTGAGACCATAGTGTTCTTGATCACTGATCATACTGATCCCTATAAAACAAATATTTCGTATGTGATAATTTTATACTGATCATAGTGAGGTTATGATCCATTTCCACCCAGATCTCTTATTTGATGATCGGCGATCATCGATTGACCCTAAAATTAGTTTATTTGTATATTCAAAAGCCAGTAACCCCCGATCAAGACATTTATTGAGTTTTTTTTTTAAACGCGATCACTAATTTAAAACTTTACTATATCTCACACACAAAAAAATCTAAAATTCGGCTCAAAAGAGTACAATTCATAAGATTACCATGGGCAGACATGCACTTATGACCAGACAGCTTATCGGTGCTCCGTAACGGCGCTCGGGCGCCATTAAAAATGTCGTCGCACTCCAGATATTTCCCGGCAGCCACATATATAATAAATATACCATTATAATTACACATCAGACATATATATATATAAATAATATATAAGGCTTATATATTTACATTTAGAAATGTGTGTTTATTATATACAATATATATACATGTACTCGTATATTATAGTCTATTATATATCTATATATACAAGCACGCATTAACAAAGGATAAACAAACCGAAATGCATTAAATAAAGTGCGCTCGCAAGGTCATGTGCGCGCTCGGTGCGCGGTATAGTGTGCATGTGTGTGTGTCTGTGCATTTTTATCGTTTTTATTTGTTGATATGATGAGATACACGTTTAGTATGGTATTATAATGTCTATACATTCGTGAATAAATACACATTGTTCGGTGTTGATTAAAAAAACGGTAACAACAACAACAAAATCAAGGAGCGAAGCGTTTTTGACTGCGCACACGTAATTAAGGGTGCTAATGTGCAACTGATAACACAATGCAAATGGTTTTAAGTGCAGACTCAAGTTTTGACGTCAAATACGGCGGTATGATTAAATGTTTTTAGTATGTTTTTAGAATATATTTTTAAAATATTTAGATGGAAATATTTTAAAATATTATGAAGTTTAGGAATTATAAAAAGGCTGACAAAGTGGGAAAAAATCAAAAAAAATATCCCAAAAGAAAAATATATTATCACAAAAAAAATAGTGATAAATAAATATTACGAGGGAAAAATCACTTGGATTTGTCCTGTTAATCGTATTATATTTTAATAATAATATTTCAAATATTTTCTATATTTTGTAATATAAATTGTACTTATAATATTAGCGAATACATTTTCTATATTTACTATATTATCAATATTCTCAAATAAATTTATAGTATTCTTTATATTTGCAAAAATTATTATATTCTTTTAAATTAATAATATATATTTTCAATATTTTCGATAATAATA
>JAAAKO020000006.1:226111-247426 GCA_010015015.2 Bolitophila cinerea | reverse complement strand
TCGCTTTGGAAATGTCCTACTCGGGTAACGGTGTATCACAAATGGAGGGCAACCCTGCAAGCAGTGCGTACGTGAGGAATCCACCGATATATTGGAGCAGTGAAGACTTCATTCGAGCAAACCAACTTCGACACAACCTGCTTCCAACCGTGGGTATACCTTCGAACCCGGTAAGTGCGCGCAAATGCAGAGGATGTAAATACAAGACGGAATCTCTATCGCATGTGCTGCAGGGATGCTCAGTCACCCATAGAGAAAGAATTGAAAGACACGACTTCATCTATAAGCGACTAGGCAAGGCAGCATTCCGTTTGGGATGGTCGGTCTCTGAGGAACCCCTCATCCGAGACAAGCACGATATCGCCCTGAAACCAGACCTGATTCTTGTCAAAGGGGATGAGGTGGTCGTATGCGATGTGGCTATTCACTGGGAAGGTTCAACTAGACTAGCTAGCAATTACAAACAAAAAGTCTCCATCTACTTGACCCCCGATTTCTTGGCAACATTAAGTGTTAAGTATCCCAAGCAGGTCTGTGCCTTCTTTACCAGCGATGGACCAAAAAGCGCCTGAGTCGGCCAACACAGAAAGAGGTATGTCGTTGATGGTTATGTTGAGGTACGGCCTTTTGTCAATTTTTAAGTGCCAAGTGCCCACTTGGTGGCAACTCTTGGTGGTTTTCCGCTGGGTGGACGTACTCGTCAGTTTGCTCCTGACCCCAAACTTGAGGTTGACAAGGTGTTACTGATGACCCTGGTTCTGTGTACGCCTAGAGGGGTTGTCTTCCTGGCGCATTAAGACTGTCGTAGACGTTGTTGTTTTTGCCTCGTGTAGGTTGTCCACCGTCGCATAGTCAAAAAGGGCTATAGCTGAATTTTAGACAACTGGAATTATTTATTTATTAAAATATTTTAATTTACAACTAGCAGCGCTTCCGCGTGCTATAATTATTTTAATCGACTGGCCAGGAAACAGTGGAAGACAAATACTTTTATAGTGCACTTCTTCCATTGATTCCTACTTAATTCTATTATATACTTAAAATTACAACTAAGCAAAAACCAGCAGCTGTATTCCGACTTGCACGTTAAAAAACGCACAAAACCGCTCAGCCGAACGAAAGTGAACCTATGAAGTATGAAAACTGAGCAATTTTGTATTCAGACTTCGTTCATTCAAGTACGTTTCTTTTTCGAATAAACGTTTCGATGAATTTCGAAAAAATAAATGTATTGACAGATGGCATTTGAACTATATATAAACAGACCAAAGTTTACTGAGCAAATCGCGACTATTGTTTTTCGCTGCAAAAAGCCTTCCTATCCGCATTTCCGGGCTTTTCCGACCGCCTAACTTGTGCCCCAAACATAGTTCTTTAGTTTCCTAGTGCCTACCAACCAATCTCGCTGCGGCCTAAAAATGGTGGACAAATTTATAAGCATGTGGAAAGTGCGAGAGATCGCTGATAAAGTGTGAGTGTATTTGTGCCGAATCGTTGACAATTTAATTTAAATGTTTTTTGTACCTCTGTTTATTTGTATTGTTTTTTTGCGATCCGCGCCCTCGATACAATTACAAAACATGTTTTGCAACAAATTAACCAAAAATTACATTGTATTTTTGGTGTTTTTCTTTCTTCCTGGAATGTCTTGAAATTGACCGAAATATTGGTATAGAAATAATGTGCAACACACACTCACGCAAATAGGATTTATAAATTCAATTAAATTCCTGTACACACTTCTTGCGAGTGCGCTGAGTACAGTACAAATCGACGTTGGATGAATGATAACAAATCGAGGTCACCGTTATACACACCTATGTATTATATATATTTGAGTATGTGTATGTCCGACTGTCGTTGAGAACACATATATAATATTTGTTTATTTAGCTTTTTTTGAGCTGACGCCTGACGAGAACTTTAGCAAGAACCTTGAAAGTTGAATTTCGTATACACAATTTAAATTCCCTGGGTTTTGTATGAGAAACAAACACACGAACTGCAATAAAACATGCTTCACATAATTAGTCACCTTTTAAACAACCACCTGCGCAAACAAACCGAATATTTGTTTTATTTTCTTATCTTTCCCGGCGCAATCTTAATAATCCTCATATTTTTTGTTCCGCAGGACAAATGTGGTGATGAACTACACTGAAATCGAGGGAAAAGTTCGTGAAGCTACAAACGACGAACCATGGGGACCTACGGGACCGCTGATGCAGGAGCTAGCCCATTCGACTTTCACGTACGAACATTTTCCCGAGGTCATGTCGATGCTGTGGAAACGTATGCTACAGGACAACACATCCAACTGGAGACGAACGTACAAGGTAATTCCTTTAATTCTTTTGAAATCATTTGAACGTTGAAAATACAATTATTTTGTAGAGTCTTCTGCTTCTCAACTACATGGTTCGAAATGGTTCCGAGCGAGTGGTCACCTCGTCCAGGGAACACATCTACGATCTGCGTTCTCTTGAGAATTACACATTTACCGATGACACCGGCAAAGATCAGGGCATCAATGTCAGACATAAGGTAAGCCGCCGAAAACAGTGGCACAAAAAATAATAAAGCTAATTTTTCGGTTTAAAAAAAGGTTCGTGAACTGATCGACTTCATCCAAGACGATGATAAACTGCGCGACGAACGCAAGAAAGCCAAGAAAAACAAGGACAAATACATTGGCATGAGTTCGGATGCAATGGGTGGCCGAAGTCGTATTAGCGGCGCCGGTGGTGCCTACAACGATAACTGGGATTCGAGTAGAAGAGACGATCGTCACAGCACCGACAAAAGTTGGCGTAAGTCTCTTATCGTTATCGTGCTTTTTATTGAAGCGATTATAACATACCAATTTTGGTTTGTTTGTTTTATTTAGAATCAGAACATAAATCAAAGGATTCCTATGAAGACGATTATCAGTACGACGGTGAGCGTGAAGATTCGGAAAATGAGTCAGCCGATCCGCCATCAACAAGGTGAGCTTTGAAGTTCAGAGTAGTTATAATATACTAAATATTTTAAATTTATCCACAGAAGATATAGAGACAAAGAACGCTCTAGTCCACCGTCGTCCGGTGGTGTACCAGCTATTCCGGCAGTATACCCTGCTGAAAAGAAATCCGTGGCGACCGCTTCAAAAGTACCGCCACAGAAGGCAGCCGTGACGGCGGTCGCCTCAAAGCCAAACAAACGCATTGACATGGGAGCCGCACTACATTTCGGAAAGAACGACCTAGGCATCCATTCGCCGACGCACCGAAACACTCACGCCGAAGAGGACGTTTTCTCTTCGAGCACCAACACAAATGACAATCACTCCAATAAGAATGGCAATGCCAACGATATTCTTGAGGACATCTTTAAAACGTGTGGCACCACAACGCCTTCACCCACCAATCAACACAGTGATCTTGACTTCAATCCACGTGCTGACGAGAGTCAAGAGTTTGGCGATTTTGCCAGTGCATTCGGAGGTGGTGGATCGACGAATCCTATCGTTGCCAAGCCACAAGCAAAACGTGATGAGTTCGCCGACTTTGGGTCGGCCTTCGTGAGTGGCTCAGTGGCAGCACCTGCGGCGGCACAGAGCAATGTTAATCTGCTGTTCGGTAGTCCTCCTAATGCCAATCTAAGTGCACCGATCTACGCAAATGCTCATCACCAGTCCAATCAAGTGGTGAGGCCCACTCAACCGACGTCGTCGTCTGTGGATTTGTTTTCAGACTTTAGTGGCATGACCTTGGACGCACCTATATCAAACGGTAAGTTAATTTGATCGATATTAATCGTAGATTTTTGCATAAATCTTTGAAACGTCAACTTCTTGATGTAATACAGATTATGCAAAAAATGTGTGTGTTTTAGGGCTTTTAAATAAGCAGTGTCGAAGTCGCGCGCATGCCACATATAATTACAAAGCTTCCGCAATCCGTGCGTGTTCTTATTAACAATTTGGGAAAATCAGCTATATTTTCCCGTTGCAGCAGCAGTCCACCATCACCACCAATCATGCCAGCACGCCACCTATTTGTACGCAAAATTCGAAGAGTTCCAACAGCAGTTGCATTTCATTGGTAAACCGTCTTCTCGTCAAGATGTGCAGAGCATAGAGCGAATCGTCCTTGGAGTGCTAGACTGTCTGCCCGGACCGGCAACACCTGAACGACTCAGGCGTATCGATGAGAGCTCGTACATTGACTGGAACACATTTGCTGGCAACGAGTACGCTGCCCTGGTCGCCAGTGTTGTCAACAAATTCGATCATAGCTGGCCAGGCAAGGGGGAGCAGCTCAGTACAGCTGTGATAAATTTGTGTACGCTCGACACGAATGCCATGTTTGTACTGGCCAATCTGGTCGCACTTAGCTCAAGTGAGAACAAATCAAAAATGACGATTATTGCACCGATCCTCGAGAGAATTCTACGCTCGGAAACGGTACTGTTTGCTGCGTTTGTTGATTTAAGCTACTCAAGCAGACTGTCATCGCTCGAAGGGGTTTATTTTCGTGATTCCAATGAGATTATTCAAGTTCTTGTCAGTCTACCGAGTCGTGTATCCAACGAAATGCAGCGCTCCACACCGGATATTTTCCTACCAGAGAATTTAGCTGGCGTGCTGCTCTGCAATGTTCTCAAAGCCGTACACTTTATGGCCCAGGCGAATGCAGCAACTGCGTCCGAAGGAATCTACACAGCCGAATTCCTGTCGAAACTTCTCAGTAAGATTATCGTGGACTTCAATGCGAACAAGTCGTCTGCATCCCTGCGGGATACTCTAAAAATTCTTGCTCAATGGGCTGCGGATCTACAGTTCCAAGCACTTATCCAAGGAGTCTTTAAAAATCTCGATCGCCATGCAATCGAAATTGTTGCAGTTATGCTGCTTCGCGAAGATCTCTCTTTGGAGACTATCCTCGGCACGGAAGCGGTAGCTCAGTGCAAAACATGGCATTACTGCCTACTCACGAAACTGCCGCTGTTAAGCTTCACTGCGGAAGAACAAGTTGCACACGGTCTTGTTCGATACCTTCGAGTGATCCGAGGGCCGTATCTTGAGAGTTTACTTTTTGAACTGCTGGACACGTGGTCCAGCAAAGCGTCGATCCTACACACTTCGCTGGACCAGCATGTGTTTGTTACGAAGCTCGTGGTACTCGCTGTGAATGCTTTATGCTATAAGACACATCCAAAACCGGATCTTGTGCAGCAAATCAAAACTAAACTATACGTTGGAGTTCCGCATCACATTGAGTCACAGACCACAACAATTCGTTGCATCGGAATGATTACGCCCGAAGTAGTATTTCAAATACTACATCCAGAGCTTGAAGATGATCTGATTCTTCGGTTTGAGTACAGTGATTTCAAAGGATCTGATGCGGAGTTGGTGGCAGCGATGAGAAGCTTGGCCAAAATTGATTTGTCAAAATCGAATACAAACGGGCACCAAAGTGTTGATGAGTACGTCGAGTCGATGTGGAGTCGAGTATTTGCTGGTGATACAACTGAAACTCAGGCTAAGATTCAGAAAACAGTTCCTAGTACACCGAAGAGAACCGAGACTGTATTCAAACCGCTCGAATGTTCTCAAGAACCACTCGACTCAGACGATGACGACGATCTGGTGCCGTACGATATGAGCAACGATACAACAACTGTTGCCGATAAGACGCCCAGGTACTTGCTTGACTTAAAAACGAACCTTCTGGAAACCGAAGATCCTGACCTGTTTGCCACGAGCCTCGAATGCTGTCAATCTCTGGTGCTCGAGCAATTACCCAACGATGACGTTAAAGTTGGCCTGGCCATTCTACAAATTCTGATTGGTTTGCACGAAAAATTCCACATGGAGAATTTTGAGACACATCGCTTTGCGGGCAGTGTGGCCGTGTGCTGTGTGTATCCTAAGCAGGCAGCAGAATTTCTGTGCACTGAATTCCATACGAACGTTGGACAGTATTCGATTAGTCACAAGGTGTTTATGTTGGACGTTCTCTCGGAAGCGGCTAAAGAACTGTCACGCATGCAGCCCGCAGCCGTTCGGGAGGTAGTTGCTCCGAAAACAGGAGTCACTGCCGGTAAATTATTGGAATTCAATGAGGTGAACACCGTTAAACTGGCGGAAAGAGTGATCCGGGCTCGATTGGAACTGAAGACAAAGCGCTTTGCTACACGCACGGAGCACCCATTTAAAAAGGCACAGGTTAATCGATTCGCTGAGGTGGCCGGTAGTTTTTTCTTTCCACTCTTGCATGGCTTCGGAAAGCATCATCTAACACTGACCATACAGAAGACGTTGCGTTACGATACGGACAATGTGCTGCTCATTAACTTTCTGGGTACCGTTTCAACGATAATGCTGGCCGCACAGAATTGCCAGATTGCAGTGCGCATGGCCAAGGAACTGTTCGATTTGAGTACAATTTTGCGGTTCAATGAAGAGCCTCGGATTCGAGTGGCTGTACTGCAAATGATAGCTTCCGTTCTGTTGGCACTGCCACCTGCTGTGTTGTCCGGTGAAATGCTTGCGGATGTGTGCGAGGTTCGTCTGTGGCTGGAGGCATTGGTACAGCCAAACGTCGTGCGTGGCGAACGAAATGAGGAGGTGCGCGAGATCGCCGGGCACGTGCTGTCCTTATGCATGCACGTGATGCTGAAATGAACTGAATGAATTTTATATGCTTAAAGGATTGATTGTTAAAAAGAATTGAATTAAAGTGTATTTTTAAAAAAATAATCTTTTTTGTTTCTTTTTCTATGTATTATTTTCTTTGAAAACACGTTCACTCACATTTTTCTAATATTTTCCTACCTCTCTTTTCAGCAAACATCCTGATGCCATCAAACAATCTAATGCAACCGCAATCTTTCAACAATGCCAATCACGTGAACGCTACAGTGGCCAACAATAAATCCGCAGCGCCAATTTCCCTCGGTTCCACATGGAAAAATGCAGGCTCCATTAACATTGATCTGGACAATTTGCTCACCGGTAAATCGAAGAATTCTGGGCCAGTGCTCTCGATGAACCAGCTGAAAACACAGAGTCCCGTTAAGTCTGCTGCACCGTCTGTTCCGATCTTTGGCTCTGCTTCACCTGCGGTGGCACCGAGTCAAACGACAAACCCAACAGCCTTTTCTAATATTCCAATGCAACCGCAATTCTTTGGTGGCGGTTCACTAATGCAGCCCCAAACCAATTTAAATAATCAATTTAATGCGTTTCAATGATACATGGCCAACAATAACTACTATATAAAAATGGAAACGCCGACAAGCAAAACATAAAAATGAGAATGATAAAAACTAGGTTATGTAATTAATTCTGATTGATTTTCATAAAAATCTTTTGTGTAAATAGGTATTTTTTAAAACACACACACACTTGTACGAATTACATCATCAAGATACACATACACACACACAAAACACACCTAAAGAGAAAAGATAGAGACGCGAGATGATGACACACGACACATAAAATCTGTTATTGTATTTATTGAGAATTGTCTCTAGTAGTTATATGAGTTGTTAATAATGTTTTAAAATTTAAATGTTAAACTAATTATTGTTGTTGTTCTGCATTTGAAAACACACGAGAGAGAGAAACACCCACACACACAAACACTTTATCAAATAAAGCAATATTAAATTTCTTTAAATAAAATTTATAAAATAATGTGAAAACTGAAAAATGTTTCTAAACTAAATCATACACATACACACATAATAATTGTAATAATAATAATAATAACTGTAAAAAGACTGTATTTTGTTGTACATGCACACACACACACTACTGTATGTGTCTGTTTGTGTAAATCTATAGGTAAAATTGTAAATGTTCTTTGTTGATTTTGTGTACAATTTGATGGACGAAAAACTATAACTAAAATTACTAATACATTCCCAAAATAAAATTTTAAAAAATCAAACTTTTCCGAAAATATATATCAGAAATAAGACGAAGACGATATGAGCAAAATCAGTCTTACACTCTCCTTTTACCAATATGTGTATTCTATCTATAATTTTATATATAAACAAATTTAATAACAAAAAACATAAACACACACACACATATATTATATAAATAATGCTCATCACCGGTGCTTGGGTATTACTATAACTTAACAAACAAAATATTAATATATATATATTTGCATATTGTTAATTTTCGAGAATATATTAAATAACAATAATATTTTTATTGTAATAATTATAATTTTATGTTTTTATTGTTATTCATATACACACATTCACAGAAGTTTAAACATTCGCACGAGATCAACCACACCCACACACTAACCAAAATGATAAGTGCATTTTAGTGTGCAAAATTCCATGCATTTTTAAACACACACACACATACACAGTCCGGAAACGATTTTTGTAATCCGGAGCCGATTTCGATTTCTGTGAAACGGTTGTGCACATTAAAAATAATATTCATTATTATTATACTTCCACTTTTGTGGGTGCGCGGATGCGCCCACCCACCCTATGAGTGAAAAATGTATAGAATTTAGTATATAGCTATAGTCCCGGACGAAATGACTTAAATGGCTTAATCTATATACGATATAATATAAATATATTGATTGTTTTTATTTTGAATAAAGAAAATTAGTCCAAAAGGCAAGATTATGATGCGTTTCTCTTTTGTTATATTTTTTTAGAATCTTGATCTTTGGATCTTTTTGTTTTGATGCTCAATTTCTCAATATTATCCCAAAACGTAAAATATATACATACTAAATTATAGAAAATCGAAATATAACCTAAAAATGTTTTGCAGATTAGGAGACTAATTAAATTATCATAATAATTTAATAAAACTTATATTATATACAAATAGTAAATAATATTAATACCAATTCCACTGTGCCTTTAAGAAAACATCTCTGTAGTCATTACATCCTATAAATCTAATACTTACTAACTCTAAAACCTATAGTATAAAGTAAAACACATTTACTATTTTTTGTTTTTTTAATTTTATATTTTATTGTATCCAAGATCAAATACAATATATATCATAACCTTAAATTGTGTTATATTTAATAAAAAAAAATATTGTTTTAATATTGGAATCAAAATAAAAACAATCTGAAGATGTGTGATTTGAACAACGATTAAACTAGCGGTTTTTGCGGAACTATATTTCTGTTTGTATATTATATAATTTTTGTTGTTGTTGTTGTAATACCCCCGTATGTGTGTATTTCGTGTGCTCTCTCTCGTAAACACCCCCGGACGCTGTTTAGTCCTTGCTCTTCTTCTTCTTCTTCTTTTTCTTCGGTTCACCGTTTTCTGGTTCGGCATCACCGTTCGTCGTCTCGTCCAGACCCAATGTGGTGTCGTTGGCATCGGTGCCGTTTCCATTGGTGCCATTCAAGTCGTCGCCAGCGCGCTTCTTCTTCTTCTTTTTCTTTTCGGAGGCGGGCACAGCTGGTGTCTCCTGGGCAGCCAAAACCATGGCCTCTTTCATTACCTCGATGTTCTTGCGCGGTGTCTCACCCGATTCGTAGAATTTAAGACGATCCTCAACCTGCTGACGTAGGCTCTCACCGTAAACGGCTGTGGGTTGTTCTGCAGAGCGGAGAATAAATAAAAGATTTAGAGATATTTAAAAAAGCGATTAGAATTCTTAACTTACCCAAGAAACAATCGATTCTGGATGCAATCGAGCACTTGTTGGCCAAGAACCTAGAGATGCGACCCTTGTTCTTAATACCGGCACGACCGATATAAGTCGAATGGTACAACAGACCGTACTTCGGGGTATTTGTGCGAGCCTTTAGCGCGCGGAACAAAGCCTTCTCGGCACCCAAAATCTGCACAGTCGATGCGGGATACTTGGCCAGATTGGTCAAACTGCCGGCATGTGAAATGAGACGTGCTCCGACCTGGTCACCGATCAGCACTTGCAAATTTGGTGCGACACTGTTCATCTTCGAGTGCAGGTACTGAGCCAACTGTTTACGGTATTCGGACAGTTTAACGACACGTGTGGCAAACATCTCAATGTTGATCAGATCGACCGGTGAGATATCCATACCCATGGACATTTTACTGGCATCCAGGATAGCCTGTGCGGACGCAGAGTCCTGCAGGATCTCCTCGAGTGGTTCCAAACTTGCGGCTGACAAAGTTTTGCGGTCTTTGATGAACTGAGCCACCTTGGCGTACTTGTAGTTGTCGGTCACGATTTTGGCCAACTCTGGGTAATGGTACGAGTACCATTCACGGATTCGCATACTGAATGTGTTGACGTCTTTGTCAAGTTGATCGAGCAGAGCGATCGATTGAATGATCATGTTGTCGACTCGGTTTACGTTGAACTTAACCTTGGCACGCGAGTAGCTGTGACCGAGACCGAGCTGAGCGATACCGGCACTCTTGTCGGTGAATCCCTTGATCAGATTGTGAAAGTGGTAACGAATACCACGCAGGATCTCGGGCACGACACCAATGTGCGTGGTCTTGCAACCGAGAGCTTCACCGAGCGCAGCGCTCAGTTTTGGATCGCAAACACCAAGCGTGCTCTTTTCCTTCGACGTAATGATACCGTCCAAGAAAACGGACAAGTCCTCGGGCACGATACCTTCGGATACGGCGTTAGCATTCTCGAGAGCTGAGATAGCGGTCTTGAACGGTGAGAAACCGACCAGCTTGATCAGAGAGTTGAACCGAGCCAGATCGGTGACGGAAGCCTCGAGTTGCGGCAGCAACATCGACACCTCCTCGAACTGTGTGACGCGGAACAGCGCATAGCCAGCCGCATGTTCGTACAGCACGAACATTTTTGCCTAGAACACAAACATAAACACAGAAGGTCGTTAATTTTACATTTTCCATATAGATAATATACATCTCGCCTCCATTTTACTTGTGTCGTTACATGTGCTCGTCACCTTGTACCGACGATACACATTGAGGTTATGTATAGTAATTTTCTTTAATTTCCTATGATTTTCAAAATTATAACTCGAAATCATAGTGCCTAGGCGGTTACACGCTAATTCTAGATATTTTAACTCACCATTTTGGCCAATTAATACACTTTTTTGATTATTACAGAGCACCGTACATGAAACACGTGCAGCACACACAAATAGTCAACTACCAACTTCTAAAAAGTGAATGTGTCAAAACATGCACGCGTGCGCCGTGCGCGTGTTGACACACTGACAGGGAAATTGTCCTAACCGGAAATATGGAAGCCAGTGCCATCTGTGAGGTGGCACGAGAAACTGAAATACATTTTAGAATTAGATATTTTTGTAAAATAAATTATATGTTTATTTTAAAATAGAGCCTATCTGCTATTTGCTAGCACTTTTTAACAATAGTATAATTTTTAGGTTATATCTTATAAACACATTTTAAGTTATTTTTTTTGCTAATAGATGAACCATTTTTGATGTGTTCATATAGTATAAATTTAAGATTTAATTTTTAGTTGCTTTTATTTGTAATTCTCTCTGTAAACCCGACTCCCACAACAAAAACTATATCTAAACTGTTATGTGGATTCATTAATAAACGTTTCATTATTATTATAAATAAGCATTCATGAAAAATTACAGGATGGACTACAGCTTTATGGAATGTCAAGTTTCTCTCACCTGTATTCTGACCTGATTTTAAAAATAAAGTTTTACAGAAAAAGTTGAACTATTTCTAAGGAATGTGTCACTTTACAAATTCTGTTCGTTTTAGAAAACGTTTATTATTTTTAACGAATTTATATTTTCTTTTATTCAAAATATATTGTCATTTTCATTTTAGGTCATTTTCCAATTTGCTTCAAACATATAATTGGCACGCCACTGGAATGCCTTTGTTTATGTGTATATTTGTCATGTACTGTCTACTGTACACTGTACAGTTTACACATAAATAAATATAAAATATATATCAACATGATTGTACACAATAATCTATATATCAATGTGTGTACTTGTTGCTGGCTGCAAGTACTTTTATTGTATGTTGATAACTTTTAAGTTAATTACCAGTCGGTGTGCACTCAGATCGCGTCGGACAATTATTAGCAATCCGCAGAAATTCTCAATAAACCGTTTTAAAAATAGTTTGACGCCAATCGAAAAGATCCTGTAGATAAATTTAACAAACGCAATGATTGAGTACAAGTGCTCACTACCCAAGGAATGCTATGAGCATGCCGAAACGACTCTGGGTGAAACACCAGCGGTTCGTGCTGAAAGTCTTGCTGAGCTGAACGAGTGGCTAGACGAGAATCCACAGATCAATGCGCATCGCGATCCAAAGGTACTGCTTCATTTCTTGCGTGGCACAAAGTTTCGTGTGGACAAGGCAAAGAAGAAAATTAATAAGTAAGTCGCCCTTTTGGTTCTTGGTTTGTGCGAGTCGTTTAACTCGAGCGATGCATTTAGTGCAGCGAGTACAAAGTCCGATTTTTCATAACAAAGATTTCTTACAACTATTTAAACAATGTTTTATATAAATTGTTATTTAAATTAGATTCTATACGATGAGGACCGAGCGCACGGAATGGTTTGAAGATCGTGATCCATTTTCGCCCGAAGTCGTGGAGCTTCTGGATTTGGGCATTTTTCTGCCTCTGCGTGAGAAAGACGAGCACAACCGTCAGGTTTTTATCATTCGAACGGCCGCACACAATCCAAAGTTTCACACGCAAAACAATGTTTTTAAGGTAAATATGTTTTCTCGTTATGTACGTGTTCAAGTACACAAAGACTTGGATAAGATAAACCTTGTTCAATATATATATATTGCTCGATATGTGCCTTGCTATCTAAACGCCCGCATCGGTGTCAGCTCTCCAAACGATAAGCCCTCCAACGTATTTAATCGCTTGCGTCGTTAAACATGCAAATTGTGTGCATTTACTCTCTGTATTGTATATAATTCCTGGATTAAACAACAGAAAGCCCATTAAAGCATGCGGACACGTGCTGTGCCGGCTTTTAGCGGAAGAAAGTGTGAGCAAGAGAAAGAGAGCCACACGCATGGCTAGACATCGGTAGAGCAACGGCGCCGGAGTACGGACGTTTATTGATTTTCTTATAATCGAGTGCGTGCACATTCAACAGGTGGGCAAAATGCTGCTTGAACTTGCGCTGCATTTGGACGAAACCATCTCGATTTACGGTGTAGTCGCGGTTTTTGATATGACTGGTGTGGGTTTGGGCCATGCGATGCAGTTGCCGCCGACACTTATAAAACGGTACATTTAAATTGTGAATTATAATTAAAAGTAATGTATAGTTTATATGCAAATGTTTTCACATAGATCCGTCGAGAGCTGGGAATGCTATCCGTGTCTGAACAAAATGTTGGAGTTCGTGAACGCACCGATCTATGTGAACGTGTTCCTGAACACATTCCGAATGTTCATGTCCGCCAAAATGAAGTCCAGGCTGGCGGTGACCAGCGGAGCGTCTACGGTGCCCGGTAATTTGCCATCGGATCTGGGCGGCACGGGTGAGAGCTATGCCCAGTTGGCGATGTACTGGAAACAAAAGGCACAAGAGTACGCGCACTGGTATCGCGAAGACGGTGAATTCAAATCGATTCTATAGGAAAAAGACAATGTACAATATGTGCAATATTTCAGAAAGGATTTATTATCTATATATCATTAGGTAGTTTTTTATATACATACATATTTTTTAATCTATATATATATATAATATAATATATTTTCAAAATTATGTGACTATGATTTGTTGAAGATGAAATAAATAGTTTTTTTTTATATGAAATTTTTGTAAATCGAATACGATTATTTATTGAATGGGGAGCATCATCAGTCCTTATGTCACGAATCATACTATTTTTGTTTGCCTATATATACAAAATCAGTTTTTGTTGCCCACCATTTTTTTTAATTTAAAATATTTAATTTATTGATTATTTTGCACCCTAGGATTAGCGGTTACCAAAAAGTTTCTATGTTATATTTATAAAACAAGGGTTAAACAATCATTATTATTTTATTATTTATAGATATCTAAATACCATTAAAAAAAAGTTTTTAACCGATTGAAGTTATAGCATTTTAGAAAATTGAATATTTTCAAAAATACAAATTTATAAATTCGTAAATAAACTTTAAAATATATTTTTAAATGGGTGAGGCACGAAATCCATTAAAATATCTCAATCATTCAATTGAAGAGCCTTTTACTATAAACTAAAAAAAAACACATTCATAAAATTGAAACTTTTAGGAATTTAAAAATAACATAACTTAATAAAAAACAAGTGTTTCTTTTTTATTAAAACGAAAGAATCAAAATAACTTTGTTGGATTTTCGGGACACATTTTGAAAGTTATTTTTTTTTCATATTATTAAATCATCTTTTATTTTTATTTGTATTGTAATGCGATAAATAAAAAAACGTAGAAATTTAAAACTCATATTCCTTTTTTATTTATAATAATATTTATTGTTCTCTTTCTCTCTGTATCTCGTACAATGCATTTTTGTTTTTCACAAATAGAAAATTCGTTAAATATCCACGCGTGTGTTCTTTGGGTCCTCGCGATTAGGGGCAAGTCCACTTCTATATTCAATATTATTAAAATACTTCACAAATCGTTTTGTGATTGTTTTATTAAAATGTGGTTAATGTAGGTTTTTGTATTTTGTTTTTGTTGTGTTCAATGGTGGAAAAATAGTGAGTGCTTAAATTTAATCGTATTCTGCTTTTGCAGCAGCTGCGTTCTCTCTCTGTATAATATCAAATGTGTTTGGATGTGTGTGTTCCGTATTATAAATTTATTTATTACTGGTACTATATGTAAATAGTTATCGTTTGTTTTTACATTTCAAAAAGCAATATAATATAGTTAACATATACTATATTTATAAATGTATGTGTGTATTTATAATTTCAAATAAAAACCGTATTTTTAGCAGAATCTAAAGTCTGCTTTGAACGTTCTAGTGGACGTGCGCAGTTTGCTTTAAAATTTGTTAGTCATCCTAAATGTATGTAAAAAATACACACAAGCACTTTCTACTGAAACCGGGATTTATGTTTCCCCAAGACAATTGTTCGTGAGTGTGTGTGTGTGTGTGTGTTTGTCTGTAGCAATCTAATTGCAATGAAAATAGTCTTCAAAAAAAGATAATTTTGTAATCAATAAATTAAACACAATAATAAAAAAGCTCGAATATAAAAAAGAAAAAAAAAACATATATCGACGACAAATTAACGAGTTTATATGAACTAAAAACTAGATGATATGAATAATATGCTAATTAACTCTGTATTCTACTATATCATATTAGTAGAAACAAAATAGATTTGTTGTTTAATTAAGCTCGCCGAAATCTCTAAAATCTAACTTTTTAAAGTTTGTGTGTGGTGGTTGTTGTCATTAACACGGGTTTAATAAAAACAGGTATTTTAAAGTCGAAAGGGACGACTTTGATTATTAGCAATGATTTACAAGCAAATGCGCGAGCTGATTTAATGAGAATATTGTTTAATAATATATTATATATAGGTTCATTTTGTATATTTTGACAAAAACATGTAAATTGAGTGTGTGTGAGTGAGTGTATGAAGATGTATACATTTCTAGGCAGTTTGTTGCAATATAGTTTTCTGTGTTGCTGTCTTTCGTTGAACAATCCATTTTTTCCATCCGTTTTTAAACTTTAAAGATTGACAATAATAATAAATATTTATAATAAACTAATAAATGCACTGTGTTAATCTATTTCTTTGAAAAGAATGCATCAGATCTCCGAGGCTTAAAATAGATACGTTTGTCGTTGACCGACGTCCACAGCAATAAATACGTGCATACACCGTGAAAGCTATTCTTCTCCTTTTTTCTATTCCCTCTGTCTCTGTCGATTTATTTAGTTAGTCTCTCCTTCCCGTTGGTTTCGTCACTTACAAAAATACTATATACGTTTTGTTTGTTTGTTGTTTCTGTTTTAGAGTTAAAAGTGATGAAGAACCGCAAATCTTAGCCGGTCAATGTCTAGCCACTAGGTCGGGCGTCCGTCCTTTGTCGTAAGCTTCTCGATGAGCTCTTGCAGCGGAGCCAGCTCCTTGCGATCGATCAGATCGAACTCTTGCACAAAGAAGATAAAGTGCTTGAACGAGGTGTTTAGATGTGCCTCCTCGCACAGTCGCATCACCTCGGGAAAGTGCTGGTGATAGATGTGTGCGTACACCCGGAACAATCGCTTTAGGATCGTTTTGGCGATGATCAGGAAATTCTTCGGAAACGGTACGCCGATCTTGGATGGGAATAGCGTTTCATCGTCCAGCTGATCTTGTACCCATGTCATAAGGTAGTCAATGTACTTGGGTGCACTGCACTTGATGGGCTTCTTGACCGTTTGTCCGTCGGCCCAGTGGTACTCGTACTTTGGCCCTGCCGACATGATGCCACACTTCTCTTCGGTGCAGAATTCCGTGATGGTGCCGTACAGCATGTTGATCTGGTTGAAAAAGTCCACGGCTGCGGGAAAGAAAAATATAATTATTGAAAATGTAATTATTTATTAAAACATATTAAAATGTTTACAGGGTGTCCAGGTTCCCTAAATATATTATTATTGGCAATTATTGTTTATTTATGCGGTAGTTGTTTCTCTTTGTTGATCATTTAACAGTTCATTTCGACATAATTAAAAAAAAAACACATTTTATTTTGGACACGGGATTTTTTATGGGTTCTTTACACTTTTTATGAGAGATATTTGAGACTTAGAGACCCTTTTTCATTAAAAAGAGACTTGTTAGAGCAAAATTAGTCGGTCAGGTAAAATATTATTTTATTTTTGTCTAAAATATTTTAATTATTTTTGTTGTGGATCGTAGCCTGGAGATTATTGATTCATGGTTTCAATAAATTCACCTGCATTTTAAGAATATTATTACTTATATTTGATTATCATAAAAGTATTTCATAAATGTTTTTGAGCTATTAATTTAGCTAAAAAGAGATAAGTGTAGTAGAAAATTAAATATATATACATATAAATGTATATATTTGTGCTTTATTTAAAATATTATGCATACTTTTATTAAATATTAAGTGCAAAATTTATTTTTAGAGCACAAAATTTTTTTTTTATTATTAATTAATTTTCTTTTAAATGGTAAATAGTAATAATTCAACATATTCTATACACATTTCTAAATTATATTTTTATTTAAAAACTTTTTTCCGCTTTGAATAAAATATATTTTGAATCTTTTATAGTTTATCCTGCAATAATACAAAAATTGCAAGGTTCTAAGACCATCGGTAGAAAGACAAAAAATATGCGATAACGTAACGCTGGTCTATTTGGACGGATATCTAAGAAGAAGCCTTTAATGCCTTAATTTATTCGGTTTAACTTTGATCTCTGTTCCATTGGATGGACGAAGAAAAAACAAATAGATATTCTACTGATAATAGAACCTATGTTTATACTCTAAGGAAAGACCAATATAAAACGAAATACATCTTTTACTCTTTTCTGATTTTTTCTTTCTGAGAGCTTTATATTTACATATGAATTAAGGTTTCTACATTTTACTTTTAATTATCTTACTTTCTAGTGGCTGCGGCTAAGGTGTATCTTTACAATCCTTTCTTTAAATATGGACGTATGCCACACAGGGCTGAATAAAAATACTTACTATTGACGGCAACCCATTCGTTCTGATCCTCACCGTCTGGCAATGCGACCGCATTCCGGAGGTTTCCCGAGCCGAGTGTGGCCGCAGCATGTTTCATTAGGTCATACTGATGCGTTCCCTCCGGTATGTTCTTTTTCGGTTTGAACGTTTTGCTCGATCTGCTGCGAGGGTTTTAAAATGAAAGAAAATAAATTATTACAGATTCTGTCATTATTTTTCGGTTCAGTCTTACACTGGAAAATGTCTACATGTTAAAAAAGTTATTTTGTTAAATTTGTAAATAATAAAACATTAGATAATATATTCAACCGCAGCGTCGAAAATACTGCATGCAAAAACGGAAGTCAAGCGAGAATGCCGACACATTGAATAATAATAGTATGCAAAGTTTGGGGATCCTGTGGCGCGTTGTTCCTGTGCCAAATTGCTGAAATGCCAAGCAATACAAATTTTGGCGCACAATAAAGACACACAAAAAATGGTGCAAACAAACATCATGAATTATTCTCCAAGAAAAAAAATCATTATCAAAATTACGCATCTACGCGAAAACCGGTATTTGTCATTAAATATTTCAAGATTTCAACCATCAAGTAGGTTTCTTGTTTTTGTATGTTTCTATTACTTGAAAAAAAGAGTCTTACTCATTCATACCCAAAGACCAACAATTAATCAGTATTTATGACGAATCGTGCGTTTGATCCGAAAATAAATACAAAAAAGCAGCAATACGAGCGATTTTTACAATCAGGAACTGGTGGTTATGACCAGCACAAAAATTGTGAAACGCTTTTAATTGCCTGCTACACGCTTCGAAGGCCGTCACAGAGCGTGTTTTAGTATGTGTGCGCAATGTACGCGCCAGGGCAGAACAAAAGAAAACGCGAATAAATAATAACAAATAAAAACGCTCCCCAACAACACAAATGCGCGCGGCGGATCCTATGAAATGGTATATTTTATCATAATAATAATATGTGTACGATATGATTTTATTATACAAGTTATAGAAGTATTTTATTTATTTAAGATTCAAAGCGCGCGACGAACTAAAAAAATAGAAAACACGGAAAACACTCATGCCATATGTACTTTTCAAGCATGGCGAGCGTTGCAATTCCGTTAACCTTTCCAGAGCAGTGCGCAATTTGGCGTACAATCGAGATGTTAATTATAGACACGAGAGCGCACACGCATATGCATATACAAATAGACACACACACACATACACATAAAAGAGCACGGTGGTTCGGCCAGGTCATCTATTAGGTCAATTAATCGTGCATATCGATCGTATTGTGTCTATATGTCTATGTCTGGCTGATACAGAATATGATGGGCTTTGTGTCCGATGATTTTATAACAACAAAATGTTGCTCAATTCTCTAGGCCTATTTCATGTGAACCGCTTTGACCTATTAATAAGATCCAGAGCATTGTAAGAAAATCGTAGCCTTTTTAAATCATCTAAATGTACTGGCTGCGCAGTACCCGATATAAATATAATCCGAATCTTGGTGAGAAAACTTTCCAAAAGTTGCGACACAGACACCAAAAACACTGCTCGCTTTTGATCGTGCTGTATCGTGCACGCACACACACAAACAAAAAAAAAGTTCCGCTACTATGGCATTTGATCATTATTTGCGTCTGTACTATAATAACGTATAAACTCTATATGGATGCTTGTTAGTGTGTAAATAAGAGCGTGTACGAGTGGTATTACGGTCAATTATTATTGATATTCAATAATACACAAGTCGATCGTCACGGTCAAATAGGTGAAACACGAGTGCGTGTACCCACACAAATATTTGGCGCAGCGCCCGCGCCTCCTCGCCATTCGCAAGCACATAGAAATAATATTATTATTATAATTCTAATAGTATCAACCCAGTTTATGTGTGGAACAGAATAAGACCGCATCGCGGAATAGCTGCATAGCGTGAAATGCACACAAAATGTTTGTGTGTGTTTATATTTATCGACACAGGAATTATCATAAACAACGGGTCGTTGCGAACAAGACGTCCATCGTCGTTCACGGTCGCCTGTCGTCACTGCGGACTTTCCCGACATCGCATACAGCACACACAAATAAATATATACATATCTACATAAAAGAAGTAGTTTTATTATACACAGTATAAACTAAATCTATATAATACGAGACGAGCATTGAACTTACAATAAAAAGCTCATTGTGTTATTTCTTGTCGTCCACCTTCCGCCAGCGGCAGCGGCAGCAGCAGCAGCACCTCCTAGCCCCGCAAAATACTCGCACAGTCGGTTGTTCGTGGAGCACAGTCCCACAAATCTCATGCGAATTTTTGGTTGGTCGTAGTCCGATTTCTGGTATTTTGTGTGTTGTATTAAATATTATGTAAATTCTTCAATCACACACGCACAGTTTCAAAATACAAATACAAACTACACACGTAGAGCGACAGACTGAGATTGATTCAACGATTATGGGGGGCTCACACTCGTACCGTTCGATTTCGCGATTTCGTGATTTTACGTTTCGCGATTTGATTTCAACAATTTCAACAGCTTTGCTCTGGTGCGTTTTTGCGGACAACGACGACGGACGTTTTTGTGTGCTTTTTCTTTACATACTTTATTTTGGAACGCACAGAGAGAATAAATATAGTCTTCTTGCCTCGACGGACTGTGTTTGGTGTTTGCGTTTTGTGACTTTTGAAGTTTTGAACATATATAGTTCCTTTTCACTTTACGTATATATTTTGTACCTATACAATTGCACTTGACATATGGTTCGGTGTATGAATGCGCGAGTGTTCACCTATACATGCGCACACGTAACGCATACACACACAGAAAATATGCGGTTGCAGTAGAATTTGCGAATTTGGAGAGAAGTCTACACAGTACACTGTTGTAAACTATTTTGGTGACGTGGACTGAGCAGATTATTATTATTATTTTAATTTTTTAATATTTGTTTGCAGAAAAAATCGAGGTAAATATTGTTATTAAAACTATCCATTCGTGCATATGCGCGTTTTTAAAACGGTGACAAAAATGCACACTCGGTACAACATTTTCTGCGAGAAGAATGCACACAAGAGATATCCTCACCGAAAAAGAGTCATTAAATGTAAATCCGAGAATAAATTGCATCATATATTAAAAGCAGGATAGATAGTAAGGGTGAGCTTTAATAAAGAGTTAGAGAATTTGGGAGATTGAGATCGCAAGGAAGCGAGAGAAAAAGATTAAAAGAATTAAAAGTGGTATAAAATTAATGTTATAAAGCGAGTGGAACTATAGCGAACGATTTTGAAATGCAGTTTATAGACCCTAACAAAATTAATATATTATTTTGAGCTTAAATCCCTTACATACATTTTAAGAGGCTTTGGGGCCGTCTATAAATTAAGTAATGCTAAATAACATTTTCGCTCATCCCACCATCGTAACACTTCCGTAATAATATCTTCTTCTTTATTCGAAAATCATATTTTTTTAATAAGTAAAAATTGACACATTTCCTTAAAAGTACATTTTATTTCTACTAAATTGTGCAATCAAAAAATATTTACATTTCATAAATATCTGCCCCTACTTCGCAACCGCACCTGTATCGCAATGTCAAAAACACCGAAT
>JAAAKO020000006.1:199603-226011 GCA_010015015.2 Bolitophila cinerea | reverse complement strand
TTATTTTATTTGGTGGAGAATTTTCAATTATTTGGTGTACAATATTGAATTATATGGAGTAAGCTAAATTGGATGCCATTTTCAATCTACATAGAGAATATATAAAAAAAATTGAAATTGTGAGCAATTAATTTATTTACAATTGTATAAAAAAGCATTTCAAAAATAATGTATATAAAAACATAATTTTCGAAATAATGAGGTTTGAATTTATTTAAAATTGAAGAAACAATAATTTTAAAAAATATCATAAACAGCATAGATTTTCCAATATTTTTTTAATTCAATGATTTAATAAAACTTAATTATCTACGAGAAAATTCGTATCGGTATTGCAGACGATTTCGGATCGTTAGCTGTGTTTGTATTCTACAACTTAAATGTGTTAGTGTGTTTCAATAGTAATGTATGATGCGAGCTATCTTATTATATTATATCAAAAACTGCACCACTGTGAATTGTTTGTATTTATGACTAAGTTTATAATATGTTTACACAGATGGCACTATTAACTTTGCCGTATTTGGTTTTTGTTTGAGATATGGTGGTTCATATCTTTGATATGCTGTGTGTGTGGTCATGGTGTGTATTATTGTGGATTTTGTTGTGAATTTTATTGAAATTATTGTGAATGTATGTGAAATATAACTATATTTATGTTATCAAAAAAACGATAATTATTTACGACAATTTAATAATATTTAATAATGTTATTTCGTATATCTTAGTATTTTAGATCCTGGAATTTCGGTGTTTAAAAAATTCATAAATATGCACGATAAAATGTAGTATAAAATGCGAAAATATGCACAAAAAACTAGAAAAAAATGCAAACAAATATATTTAATTAATAGTAAATAGGAACAAAAAATATATTAGTTTTTTTATAGAAAAAAATAAATTTAAACGTATTTCAATTATACATTATTTTATAAGTATAAATAAATCGTGCCTTTTAAAAAAATATTGTGCTCAACATATTATTAATAATATATAATATATTATATAATATTAAATATTAATATTAAAAATAATATTAAAATGACTTTTACAATGAATAAATATTTGTCACAATTGTCACAAAAAAAGTTTGTTACCGTAAATGTACATGTTTTTGGGTACATTTAAAAAACAATTTCGTGAAATGTCTCAAACAATTTAAGTGGCATTTATTTTGGGTACAAAAGTTTTTTATTTGTAGGACAATATTGCTGACAATTTTGTTTAAATATTTTAAAATAAAAATAATATTATTATATTATTTCAAATATATAAAATACTAACATTGAACAGTATACTATTTACTAACTTTTAATATCCTGTTTTTAACAATAACAACGAATATCATTGTATTGGCAACAAACCATTTTGTGTGTGCTAAAGTCTACGGTTAGTACTAAGTTCACGTGAAAAAGTTTTAAACATCTAGCACGCTAAATGTCAAGCGAAAACAATTGTCACAAAAACTACCTTTTTTTATTTTTTATTCGGTACTGAGTTCCCAAGAGACGGTACAGAGTTCATGTGAAAAATAATGAAATTTCATTTTCCTTCCCCGAACAAATGCCAAAATATAAATATTTGTTCAAAATCATTCAATTTTGTAAAAACAAATATGTCGTCTATGCTATGTAGTGCTATATAAAGATTACTGAGTTTTTACACTACATATGCAATATAACACAACAAATTATATTTACTTGTTTTTAGCGTAGCGCTAAAAATTATCTAATCTCTAATGATACCGCGGTCAAACTAAATATTTTTCACTTGATATAAATGTCTTATTTACATCTGTCGCAACTCATAATATTTATTTTTAGCGATTTTTTCTTAGTGGTTTGCCTATAGTTACCGTTAGATAATTTTCTTACCTTTCAATCGCACCTTTTAGGTAAATTTAAAATATTTGTGAATCATTTATCAAAATGTTTTATTGAATATAAGAGCTTCTACATTCTAATCACACTAAACGGAAATTAAAAAAACAATATTTTTCCTAAAACCTGAATTTGTTATCTTAAAATTGCTGTATTTTTTCAGAGTTGACTTAACTTAAATAAAAACAGTACGATAACGATTTCTGCTACGCCAAGATTTTTGTGTTGCCTGTTAATTAATTAATTGTTTTGAGACATAAACATTCCATATACTAATTTTATAGAACAGTGGTGACTCATAATTTATATTGTCACCTCCTCCTTAATACCTCTTAAACATAAGTACTTTTAAAAATACTCATTTTAGAACACTTACACAATTACATACATTTACCATTTACACATTTACTTATACACACATACATACGCAGATCATATTTGTATATAAATGATCTGCTCTACATTTCACACCAGACAGAATTCAATACTGCGACCAGACAACTCACATTATACCTTTTAAATTAATTTGTAAAAGAAAGTAGAAATAAATAATTTTAAGTGTAAAAATCAATTTCGCTTTTAATATATACCGCTACAGAACACCTCCTCTCCTTTTATTATCTAGTCATTTTTGGCAAACATTGCCTGTTATACCAAATTATACTGCCGAAATAAATATCTACTTAAAATCATCCACATTATGGAGCAGCATTAAAACTTTGGTTTGAATTGAGTTTGTTGTTAAAAAAAATTTTGCCCAATATCATAAAGGCCATAATTCTAAAGTAAAATTTAAAAGAGAACATGTTTGGAATACCTATGATCAGTTTGGTCTTTGCAATGATCAAAAACAAAACTTAAATGCAAATATATTTGTAAGTTATACCTCAAAAGCAGTTGTTTCTCACACGGTCAGTTATACGTAACATGCTGTCGAATTTTAATTTAATGCGAGAATAATGAAACAAAAAATATTGTGTAAATTTTTTGGCATTATAATAAACAAAAAAATGTTATTGTTTGGGTGCACACTTAGGTCCGATTTCTTCAGTCCTGATTAAATTTTGGATATTCACTAATCGGACATATCGACACCTTCCCGGCAAAACATCGTAACCAACATTTTAACTTTTTCATTTTACTTGATATTTTCAATCTTATAATGTTCCTCTATGTTATGATAAAATATTAAATGTGCTTAATTTGTTTTTCGTTTTAACACTATTTCATATATTATCGGTTTTGTTGTCAGACGATTTTGGTTTTATTTTAAATTACTTTTTGTTGGTAACGACGTTTTGCCGGTAAGGTATATATTCATAAAAATTGCCTAATTTTTATGTGTTTACAGTAAAATGAGGAAGCTAGGTTATGTCGCTGCCGTGTAAGTGACTCGGAAACTCTTCGTAATACGGATTAAGATTAATCAGGAGAAATTGGCCCTAAGTACTAGCACATTTTTGATTTTTCCAAAAAATATTTTTTTTGTGGTAGATTTTCAGTTATTTTGTGGACAATATTGAATTATATGCATGAAAAAAGCTAAATTTGATGCCAATATTGAAGGCAAAACTATTTGTACCGGGTTCAGCTATATATATATATATATATATATAATATAAAAAATAACCTCTCTTGTGAGACTTCGTAAGTGTGACTTTGCTGGCGTGCATGCATATGCAATGTCTGCTACTCCAGTGCGGTCCTTAAAATGTATTATTATAAAAAAAGTTTATATTATAAGTTTAAAAAATATATTGTTTTAAATTTTAATTTATTAAATGTGATAATATTTGTATTGAAGCTTAATTTTTCGATTTTTTCACGAGAATAAATAATTCCGAGCTAAATTTGAGGACTTATTGATTTCTCAAATTTATCTCATAAAAAAAAACTCTATTTTTCAAATCTGTTAACCCATTTCCACTTGTCTGATGCAGCTCAAACTTGGCAAAAAAACTCGTGTGCATGTGAAAAAAAATAATATATCTATCTAACTATAATAATTCTATATATAAAAAATAAGTAAAATGTGTGTCTGTATGCTGTGTGTGGTCTAATAGACGGGTAGGGATAGTAGGCTGAAACTTCGTATATGTAATTTAGGTCATAAGATAGGTAGGAGACATATTTAGGCCGCTTTTAGAGGAGAGGCGGTGTTTTAGAAAATTAATTATATAAGAGGTGGTTAGTATTTTTTTCTAAAATTAGAGGTGTGCGGAAATGTGGTATATTTCGTTGGTTTGGTAAAAATTCGTTGCAGAGGTCAGCAACACAGACCCTCAGTGGAAAGATGTCAAAATGGGGTTTCTTTTAGAGAGTTCTAAATTCGTAAACAAAAACATAATTAAGACAATGTGAATGTTACACGCAAGACGCGACGGGCAAAGTAATTCTATATATAATTTTTGAAGAATTAGTTTTAAAATAGTAGGAGCTCAGATTTGACAAACTTTTTAACATCTACACAGAAAAAAAAGATGGCATTAGGTGCTCGAATAATAACCGAGAATCGATTTTTATTTTCGAGAAGCTGTCGAGATAAATACGCCCAGACGTCCTTGCCACGACGACGATTTAAAGGTCATCACCGTAAAAATTACATAATACCATTTATATCCTAAAATCTCACTTCCTTATAATAAAAGAATAGAATATAACCATGGTCAGGGAGCTGGCAGTAGCTGGTTCAATATGGACTGCAATTAAAGCCCTGCCAGCCAACAGGATATACAGTTTCGCACTACACTGTAAAAAAATAAAAAGCAGAAGAAAACAATTTAAAATAAAATAAATATGTGATACAAATAATTTTGAAATAATATATTTTATTAGGGATATTAAAATGAGATAAAAGTTTGAAGTTCACAAAATTCTTTAAATAGTTTTGTTTTTACAAATGTGTTTGTTTTTTAAATGTTTAATGTGTTACATGGGGACACAACATTTGTATATTAAATTTTTTCTAAAACTGTTTTGGTTGTTGTTTGCAATAAATTGAATTGTAGTGTATGTATGTTTTTTTAATTTGTATTTGTATGTATGTATGTGAATTTTATTCTTTTATGCTGTAAATCTTATTTTAGTATAAAAATGAAAATATAGTTAGGAAAAAAGTTTAAAAATAGAAAGAAAAGTCAATGAAATACAAAATTGTTGGTTATGGAGTTGAATGTAAAATATATATGAAATAAAAATAATTAAGTAAAACTGAAGAAAATAGCTAGCACTTCGTGTAACGCCTGTAGCGTGTGCAGGAGCTTATAATTTGCTCACTTATGTCAGCAGAAACAAGCGTTACGGATAGAGTGCGCATGTGTATGTGTATGTGTGTATGTGTATGTGTTATAATTTTGTGTATTATTGTTACTATTTTAATGAAATTATTATGTTGTGTGTTTGTGTAGTATAGTATATGGCGGAAACTTAATTTAAACAACCCCGTAAATATGATGCATGTCTCCAAAACTAAGGGGAATAGTCGAAAGTATATTCTGAACTATGTTTATGTATTATTTTATTAATTAATTATTATTGTATTTCGTGATTTATTATGTTGTCTTTTTTAAATGTTTATATATTCGTTTTCGATTGCTATATTTTGCGTGTTCACAACTGTATTTTATTATTAGTTTTAAATTTCTTTTTTTCCCTTAATATTTATAATTTTGTTTTTTTTTGTTAATTTTTAATTAAAGTTTTTGTGTAATTTGCTCCTCGTAATTTATTGCTATTTATATACATGTTTTTTTTTCAATTATCTTAAACTTGATATACGACGGCTTTTTAATCCTTGATTCATTTAGAGTTAAACTAACAAAATTGTATGTCTACGTATTTATAAAATAATTAAAAAAAATTATAGGTTTTTGTTGTAAATTTTAAATAAAAAAACAATAAATTTGTAGTTAGTATTCTGATAAATGTTTTCTTTTCTTTTCTTTTCTTCAGTTTATGTATGGAGTGACACATCAACATTAGCAGAGACGAATTTCTTATACTCCTTTACTTTTGCATTTATGAAGTAAAGTTCGATTTGACTGCGTTGTTGTTGTCATTTATTTTGATAGTAATTATTGGGACAAAAGAATGTGTTCTTGAATAATTTACAAGAAATGCGCTTACAAAAGTTTGTGGGTGTTTGGGTGTGTGTGTGTCTTTTTATAATGCGAAAATACATCGGTTGTTATGTGGTTGTAATGGTTGATCACAAAAGTGCGAATGTCTTGCACCAAGTTAAATTGATAATTATTATCTTGAGTCCACCATTATTATTTTTTGAACCAGGATCTTTAACTTTCAGTGCGCAATAACAGTTAATTATTCTAGTCTTAGCTCTGTAACACTTAATATTTGTTGTGAATGATTTGATTTGAGAGAAAATAACCACCCAGATATTATGCGATTCAAAATGGTTCATGCACTCGAAATAAATTGCAAGTTTAATAAGAAAACAAAATACAAACAAAAACAGTCAATTCTCTAAAATAGTAACAATTTAGCTCGTTTTATTTGAGCTTTATCTTAGAATTGTGTAAACAAAACGTAACAAAATACAAATAGAAAGTAATTGCAATAAATTCGGGCATGAACATAAATCTTCAATCAAAAAAAAAATAGTTATCTGATGTTGTAGTTTGTTGGTTGGTTGATTTTCTCCTAATATTACATTTCTTCACGCACACGTGTTTTTGATGGGGGTGTGAGGGCACAAAAGGTGGTTATTTACATATACTAATATCTGATACTAGCAATAAAAAACATAATTGTGCCAAGATATTAATATTTTCCCGAATTGAAATTGTTACACACATTTCGAAGCGTGCACCATTCACAAGTGTATTAAATTTTATACATAATCTTGTATCATTATTATTTTTTCATCAGTCTTTTCTCCCACTTGCTTTATAAGGCAGCTTTTGGGCACCATAAAACCATATACAAATGGTTTTATGAATCCAAAAAAAAATAATTTTCTCATTTGTTTTAGGACTTTCTGGCGACACGACAATGTGCGAGATTTTGTTATGGGAGTACACAGTGATTTATTATTTTTATCAGTGAAACTTACGAATGGCAAAATAACGCTGCAATTAATTCTCATTATAACAAAAAGCAATTACATATTCTTGAAAATGTACAGAATTCAAATAACACACCTAATTATTATTTACGTTGTGTGTTTTTATATGTAAATTTATTTTAGTTTCTTTCACACACAAAAAAGAAGTTTTTTGAAAAAAAGAACGAAAGAAATATAAATATATATTTTTTTTAAATCACGGCCAATATTTGTTTGAATTTTATTCATTTTAAATTACTAATAATAAATTTAATTTTTTAGATCCAAAAACGATTTAAATTTTTAAATGACCTTGTTTAATGCGTTTTGCGGACTGTTTAATTGAATAGTTCTTGTTTTTTGAAATGAATGATATAATTATATTATTGGATTGTTTGTATTTTGATTTTTCTGGTTTAAAATATATACCATTAGGTATATCATCGCCAAACAACGAAATTATTGCACTTTTGAAAAAATGATTTTGAGTGTGTGTGTGTGTGTGTTTTTGTTTGTGTGTGTATATATATCAACAAAACAGCAATAAAATGGCCACATACTAGAAACAGTTCATTACTTATATAATCCCGTAGATTATTTACCGCATCATATATGTTTTTACTTTGCATTCATTTTTTGTATATCATCCCTTAACAAATATGTTGTTGTTGTTGTTTTTTTCTTCTTATTATTTAGTATTGATATAACATATTGTTTTCTTTAAAATTTATTGTTTAGAAAGCGACGCTACTGTTTTTTTATTATTGTGCTATTGTGCAATATTTAAAAGGTTTGCCACAATCTATTATCGTAAATCTTAAATTTATAGATTTTTTTGTTAATTTGTTTTTTTTTATAATAATAATCACAATTGGTTTTTCTTTCGGTTTTCCGCGGTTATTTTTCACTCTGATTTTTCAGAACGACACCGATGTTATTGACCTGACAATTTAAAAAAAGTAGTGTACCAGATAATATGGGTCCATACAAAAACGGTGAATCGATTATTTTATGTTGCGTAAACCTAATATAGTGTGTCAGTGTTTTTTTTCATTTTTTAATAATTTTTGGCCAAAAAGTGGCATTTACAAAAAGAGGTCAGTCTGCTTGTACGATTACTTCCTTGCAATCATTTTAAATAACATTTCACAAAAGTATACAATTGAAGCTGTTGTTTTTTTTCACTCAATAGTTTTGGATAGTTATTTTTGTATAATTGTATTTTTATTACTAGGGCTGATTTATGACAATGAACAAGCAATATATATGCATATATATTTTTATATATATATATAATGTATATTTAAGTTCGGGACACCTTATGATTTTAGTAAAATGTTTTATATATCTAACCTATAAGCTAAAACGTGATGACATGAATTTTTTATCTTTTATTTTTATGCGAACTGAACTGGCGAAATCTTATCTTAAAAAAACAGTTAACAAATTTTAAGAATATAACAGTAAATACAATAAATACCAACAATTTAAAAAAAATAAACGAAATTAATTAAATTAAAGCAATAAATTGAATCTATGCTTTTAAAAAACCAAATGGACGATTTATCTAGGACATTACAAACAAAACAAAAATATTATTTAAAATTTACAGTAAGATATTCGCCGGTTTTTAAATATACAAATTAACGTTCAGTCATTTTTTTAATTTGTGATATACGTGTGTACGTGATTTTTTTGAGTTGCTTTTGTTTCCAAAAAAAAATGTTTTTTTGCAAAAGAATTATCTGTTTTGTTGTCATCCGTTTTAACTCCATGCTGCATAAGTGTCCGTGTACCATTGTTCACCGTTAGATCCTAGAGGTTGTTGCGGAAGTGGTTGACTTCCCCAATTGCTGCTACCATTTCCGACAATAGCACTTGCGTAGCGTCGCTTTGGATCCCCTTGGTTTTGGTGACCACCATCAAATTTACGTTTACCGACTACTGGAAATTATGGAAAACGATTAATATAAAATGAGATGTGGCACGAATAGATTTATCACTCAGTGTTAGACAAAATACAGACACATCAGATTTTTGTTATTATTTTTCAGTCAAATTTGTTTTATTTTTGTCTAACACCGATTGAAAATTATACCTATAATTTAAAGTATTCTGTTTTTCTTCTAAAACACATTTAATGATAATTAATGGCCTAGATATTCTGTTTTTTTCTGTATTCTACTATACTGCACATATGTATAGATATTGGTTTTCTTTATTTTCTTTTTTCTCTAAATATTAGACACAAACTGCAATTGCTGCTGAAAAATTCGAGTTCTTTTCATTATATGTTTATGTTATAATGGAGATGAATATTGGGAAAATGAATGAAACGGGAGTTATTTATATTTGATGAATATGGTTTTGTATTGTTAAGATAAAATGTGTTAATTATATAATACATGATATTAGGCGCATTTTGTTTATCCATTTTTATCCGGGCTAATTAAATCCAATATTACTTTCATATACAAATTAAACCATATCCAAATTTAGCTTTATATTCATATAAAAATGAATTACGAATATTATATTGGATATAGCACGACAAAAAAATACGCCAATTTTTAAATGATAAAGAAATGAACATAATGAAACTAAAAAAAACGTGGGAATTAAATGAAAAGAGGTTTGTGCTGCTGCGTAAAAATATGTGTACAACAATTTACAAATGAAAAAAAACACTCAAAAATATAATATGTACAATGATAAATAAAAAACCAAAAAATGGGTTATGCGCAGAAAACGAATCGATTAGAAATGTTATTAAATTAAATTAAATTAAATTAAAAAAAAACTTATGTGGGAATTAAGGATTTTTGTGTTAGCAAAAGCAGGAATTAGCATGTGCAATCGCTAGTGTGTGTTGTTTTTGAATTAATTTAAAAACCAATTAAAGTAAAGATTGAAAAGAAAAAACAATATAGGCTAATGTTAATTTGCAAAAAATCGATTTTTTACACACTTCACTTTTTATATACATATTGAGACAAGCTTACAATTTCTGGGCCCGAATTAAGAATTCAGTTAGTCATTAAAACATTCACACACAATTTACAGTAATATTGTTTTGAAAAAAAAATCGATTCGTTTTTTTTTAACCTATATAAAACAAAATAAGATATTTTAAAAAAATACAAAATCGACACAATGTAAAAAAATCTTTGAAAATTTCTATCATGAACATATAAACATAAACAATAAATTTAAAATCGGTGGTGCTCCCATACTGCTTTATAAATTACTCAAAAAAATATAAACTGTGAAAAACAACTAATAAAACGCTAATAAAATAATTTAACATTAAAAGCTTTCACAACAATAGATAGAGTATAATATAATACAACTAGAGAATAGGTATATATAGATAAATATATATACAAATTAGAATTTAGTAATATATATACATGCAAGCTGAACAAATGTAAATGTAACTATTGGCAAGACTTATATCGACAGAAATAAACGACTGTAGGAACCTTTATTGATGACAAAAAGAGATAGCATATCAATCCTATATCTTACAAAAGTTAGTTCATCCAGGTGTGGTATCTATGTGGATTCAATCTGCCAATAGTTTTAAATGATTTGGTTTATGTATTATTATGTGTTTTTGGTGAGTGAATACATGTGTATAGTGTATTTGTTTATTTGTAGAGGGTTATTACTGTATAATTGACACTTGCTCTTAGTTTGTTACAAAACGTTTTTTTTTTTGGAAGATTCGGTAAAAGCAGTAAGAGAACCCCAGCCGATGGCAACAAAGTACAGACCAACCGCCTCACCTGGTATATTTTGTAGCGGCTTGCCGCGCTGGGTGCCACGAGCGTTGGGACGTGTTTGACCCGCCCCACGGACCCCCCCGGTTGTTGCCGGATCCGCCGCGGTGGCCCCCCGTTGATCCGCCGGCGGGACCACCCCCAGACGACTGGTGCTGCCACGGAGCCCAGCGGCTCGGCCACGCGCCGTGATTCCACGCCCATGACCAACCCCCTAATATTAATTGCGGTTTCGCCAATCCAAAACAAAACACGGACGAGAACAATTTAATATTGCGGAGGCGAATGTCCAAAAACAAAAAAAAGTAGAATAGGCGAGAAAAAACCCATTAGTTCAATTGTGTATGCAAAAAAAATAATATAAATAAATTAAAAACTATGTTAGAAATTAACTTAAAGATACAAAATAATCGTAAAAGCAAAGAAAAAAAAGTCAAATATCCATGTCGTATTTTATAGTGTTTTTTTTACATTTACAATTAAGTTGTATGTACAAAAAATTATGAATCTATATTTATATAATAAATAAAGTTGTTCTTGATGTTTTTTTCAAATGTTTTTAAAAATTATCAAAAAAGGTATTGTGAATGAAACGTTGAGATGCGATTTTTTGTGTTTATTCATTTATTTATTTATTTATTGTTATTTAAAGTGGGAAATTTATATCCTACAAGCGATTATTATGAGAATACACAAACAAATAAGTTGTTAGAGGCGGCTTAAGCAAGATTTTGAAGTAATTATTTTTTACAAACTATTTTCCAAAAATATTTCCAATATATTAAAAGCGGGTTTTAAGATTTTCTTATATTTGTTAGTACTGGTCAGAATGTAGGTGTATGTGTATATGTGGTGAGGTTGTTAATAAAACTAGTGATAAAAAGCAAAGCAAAGCATTATGTTCTAACATAAAAAAAGTTGAAAAAAGCAGTAGTAGTAGTTTTGAATTGCGGGCGTAAATATGCAAAAAAATAATAATGATAAGCAAAGCAACGAATAATATAATAAAAAGAGTAAATGTTTGCAGTTCTGCCGTTGGTATGGAATGTGAGTATATCCTCGTTTTTTTTTAAGTCAACCGACTGAAAACATTGCTCAACAATATTTTGGATCCTGTATACGAGTAGTTGTTGTAATTATTATGACTTTCTCTGAAAGTACGTGGCCTAACACACAGATATGATACACAAATGATAAATTAATAAAAGGAGAATATTAATTGATAATATTACCAAAGTTAACCGACTGGGTCAAGCTTCGATAATGGAGCATCGTTGCTTTTAATATCAATCCAAAAAGACAAAGAAAGGTTATTATCCAAAAAAAAACGGACATACAGTCAAGATCCTATGTTCATCCACCACAAATTCCTAAGTAATATGGACGTTACCAAAAAAACGTCAAAACAAAGTCCTCTGTTAGTATTAGAATTGAAGTCTTGATCTGTTTGGTAATAATGAGCATGACACAACTTGGAATGAAATGAGATTTTGGCCAACATTAGTTAGATAGGCCACGCATATTCCGAACGATATGAAATTAAAATAATTTAATCCGACCTAAACTAATTTTACTTTACTCAATATTAAATTTAAACATTTTATATAAAACAAAAGAAAAATAAAATAAAAATTGATCTAATAATTTAAAAAAAAATGAACGTTAAAAATACATATAAACATAAACTGAAAATGTCTAATAAACTGTTTGCAACAACTTGAACCCACCGAGTTTATTCTGCTCGTTCGCTGCGCTCCGGTATTGACGGCCGGCGTCACACCACTTGCTGGCGGATAATCATAACAGTATTCACCGTCGAACGACCGGTAAATATCATCATAATACGGCTCGCTGTAGCCGCCGCGGTAATCAGAATACCCATAAAAGTCGTAATCATAATCTACAATGTAAATGCAATGCACAAAAAAGAAACATTCATAACTTCATATTTCACTTAAAATAATTTAGTTGTTTTTTTAGACTACGATAAAATTCAACTAATTAAGAAACACACAATACAGTCATACTCTCTCTCTCTCACACACAGCACATACGATTTCTATATCTCTCTTGCTCTCAGCCCATACGATTATGCCTGTATATAAAAAACTAGCAATCTTTTACTTGGGATTTGTTCATGTAAGTGTAATCGACCTATTATTTTTTTCTGTTTTGAAGTGTGTACTGAATTATTAACAAAATTAATTATGAGTTATTTAGTAGTTCATAGCATAATGAACAAATTCTACTACACATTCACACATTAAAAACGTGTGAATCAATTTACCATTCTAACAACAAAAACTACTATTTTAAATCTAATACAGATTAGATTGAATTTATCCAATGCCATCCACCACCAAAACACAGATGAAAATATTTTTAAAATATCAAAATGCGACGGAAGAAATTTAATTTAAATCAAACTTTCGAATTTTAAATATTCCTTATTTTACACACACTAAAAAACATGCACATAAAATACATTTTAATCAAACATATACTTGCATATATTTTAAACTCACTCTAAACACTTTCATATGCAAATGATTGTGTGCATGGATTAATTGCAGGAAGGGGATTGTAAAATTGTTTATTAACATGCAAAGGGAAGGTTTTGGGGATATTATAAGTATATTAAAAATAATAAATTGTAATTTCATTAATAATAAAAATATATATAAGTTTTTACTATTATTAGCAATATTAGTACCTGAAAATGTTTGTAATGAGTGTTAGTGATAAATGTGATTAGTATAATTATAATTAATAAACATCGACTTTGCAGCGATACGTGAATGTGTATGTAATACAAGACTGTATATATATATATATATACGAGGAGAATACAAGAGTGTTTCGAGCAATGTTTGTATAGTTCTGGTTAGAGCACAGATAATATGTATACGCGGGAGGTGAGGGACGAAATTCCGATTTTAAATTAGATTTAATTGTTTTACAATTATGACCTATTTGATTTAAATACGTATTGTTTAAACACTCACCATAATCGCCGCGACCCATGGGTCCACGGACCGGTACTCGAGCACCACCGCTAGCCCCACCAGACACGCCCCGGATTGGTGGTATACCTGTGGGCATCATGCTGGGATGAGTCGGTGACATACTTCTGTAAATTAAATATATTTTATAGTTCTATAATTTAAAAAAACAATCTATACAAATATTACCCAGGCACACCGGTCCGACCTTGCAACATTTGCATCATTCGTCGCTCTCTGGCCCGCAGAATTTCTTCCTTCTTCTTTTTGTCCGACGGTGGCTTCGCAAGCGATACCTATACAAATAAAAAATGGTTTATTTAGTTTACACGACGTGCCAAACACGCAAATCTCTGTAATCACAAACAATTATTTTGCATACTTCAATGTTAGAACAACCCAATTCTTTTCCATCCAAATCGCGCATCGCGAGCACAGCATTGTCGCGGTCTTCGAAATGCACAAAAGCGTAATCCTTTATTTTTTTAACCCTCTCCACTTTTCCGAACTGCTCAAAGCTTTCCTTGAGCTTTTCCTCGCTGATGTCCTGTGTAAGATTGCGCACATACAGTACTTTAACCTTACTCATGGTTCCCTCGTCAGGCTCTTCCTGTGGATCGGCCCAGTCAACGATAATATCACAACCCCAGACCTGCCATAAGTAAAAAAATTAACCCACAAATAACGGACAAAATTAAAAAAAACCTAATATACCTTTATTCGGCCAGTGCCCAGTCGACGTTTGGCCAACGAGGCCGCCTTGTGTGACTCATACTCGAGAAAACAAAAACCGCGGTTTTTCTTTTTGTCGTCTGGTGAACTATAAATTATGACTTCAACGAGACCGGCTGAAATGGGTGTTGCAAAACACACGAACGTTATATTAGAGTGATTTAAATGTACATTCTTTATATTGTTTTGAGTGGGTTTTATCTGTGGCGAATTTAAAAAAAAAGTTTTTTTAACAAATTAAAAAAAGAAAAGTTTACAATTTAACTGTCCCGAAATCCAATGCCAAAAACGCTCTTGTTTTTGTATATTGTTAAAAAGAATAGAATAGAACAATAAGAAAATATTATACACATAAATTGTAAAAGATAATGTACATTTGTAAATGTTTATAGGTTTTTTTTCCTAAAGGAATTAACAACAATATACTATATATTCCTATTTTATTTATTTATTTCTGTAAAATGTATGTAACGTTTTTTTGTAAATGGATAAAGTCTCCAGTCATTAGCATCACTAAATTTAGTTTTAACTTGTTCTTTAAATTTGCTGAACATACTTAAAATGAATCAATTATTTTGGTGTTATGCTGTGAAAAGGAGTGCGTATTTTGTAGGCAGTCACTGTAGCAGGACAATTGATCGTTGAATAGTTTGAAATGTAGTAAAATAAAACAAATTTAAAACTAGGGTTTATCGTTAAATAGAAGGTGAAGTATTTAATACTATATTATTTTGAAAATAAATCAATATTTTTTGATCTGTTTTGTTATAGATATTATAAGAAATAAAAAAATATATATATCTAACTAAAACTTTTTTCAATGCTAAACTTATTGAAATTAGGAAACGATATTCATGTTTGTATAATCCACTCTCCCAATTAAAAATAATGTTTTTTGAGCTATACAAAAATAAATAAAACAAAAAACAATTAACTGCGAATTTGGCAATGATTTGGAAATAAATTGTTGAGCTACAGAACTGTAATTTGTAATTTAGTTGTGTTTTTTTTTGTAAACAAATAATTTAGACAATAAAACCGATCTCGGACAACGGCTTAGGTATATATTTAATATAAACAATAGTCCGTGGTCCGAGAGAGAGAAAATAGAGACACGTGAGATACATTTTTTTGTTAGTTCATTACATATTAATCATTGTTTAACATATATGTACATAAACACATAAAAACCGCTCACGCGTTTTTTTAAATTATTTCTTAGCCAATTATTAAAAAAATAATAAAAACAAATGAACAAAACCAAACAAATTATAAAAAGCATACAAACAGCTTTTTAATAAATTTCGAAAAAATAAAAACATCCAATCCATTTGTATGTATATAGTATATAGCTGTTTGCGTGTATATAAGTCAGTATCTAACTCACACACACGCACATACACACATACACACACACATATTTATAAAAAAAATCTTACATTTGTTTTTTTTTTTTTTGAAAATGATAATAATTTTGACGACGAATCGTAATTTTGTGGACTTACGTGCATGTTTTGAAAATTCCTCTAATAATTCGTCGCGATCTCTATTCTTAGGTATATTGCCGACAAATAGCCGGTGATTGTTAAATGATATCGTTACACCAATCTTTTTGCCTTTCCGAATTTCATAATCATTCAGCTGTAATCAATAAGTGCACACATATACATCAGCATATATATTTTTTTTGAATATATAAATATATATATAAAATATATTAATAATGCACACGAAAATTTTGTAAAATAATTTAAATATAAAACTGATTTAATGAAATTTAAAAAAATATTTTGAAATATTATTAATATATGTATATATATATAAATAAAGTCAGTTTAGTTGCATCCGATTGGACTTCGGCGTGGCCATTTCAGCAATCATTATATATTTGTCCAATTTTCTAAATTCGAATTTCATTTATTTAACCAAAACAAAAAAAATCGTCGAGTTAATGACTGGAGATTGTAGCAGATTCATTTTAGAATAATATCACATATACAATTTATATATGTGTAAATCTTAATTCGTTGAAATCGGATCGGTGTGTTGAGTGTCTGTGGAGGGTGTATGTGATAATTTAAGGTATATATTTATATATGTATGTATATTGAGAGATATTCGTGCAACATCTTATATTCTGTGATATATATATACTAATTAAATCGTATTGAATCGATGCATTGCGATCTTGCCTAATCTTAATATTGCTTCAAAGTAAGGCGCATCAAGGAAATGCATGTGTGCATGTGCAATGTGTAATTGTGCAATTGTGCAAAAGTGAAAGTTATATTTAACATGTTGTATATGATGATGGTAATTGCTAAATAAGCAGGTGCACGATTTCGTATGCAATTATAAGTTAACTCTTTAACAACAACAAAAAGAATACATAAATACTCTTGATGCGTGTTTCAATGGGGGTAAAACAGCGCTGATCGGGATCAAGAACCGGAATTCTTATACGCATATAGAACAGTTGGTTCATGATGTACACAAGGAATTATGGACAAACTGTTTTTTCTCTCTTCATATAAAATTGTACTTGGCATAATATAGTACAGAGATTTATGTAATGTATGTGTATGTATTTGTGTGTACACCGTTAAATTAAGAATATATAATTCGGAACAGCTGCGACTCGACGATAAAGCAGAGTTGAGCAGATGAGCCTAAGAATACAAGATTTTATGTTGAGATTGATATGGTGTTTCTTTCCAAATGGGCAAACTTTTAAAGCTTTATTAACAATGCACCGATTTACAATTAAATTTTAAATATTGTGTGTAATATTTTAAAAATACTAATTTGTGTAATTTATTCGTTTTTTTTTATATAATTAAGTATAGTAGAGATGTTTAGAATATATCTGCAAAAAGATCGGGTGTTACGTACCGCGAGTGCGAGTGCAAGAATTATGATGCGTTTTTATTTTTTCGTAAATTTTAGTTTTTGTTTGTTAGGTTGTACTGTTTATTTTTTTATTGTTTTGATTAGGCGTTAAGAACTGAATGACGTATGGTTGTTATTGTTTTTATTTATAATCAAACGATATAAAAACGCGCACTGATTATGTTTATTTATATATTTATTTATAGCAAACGACATATTTGGGGCTTAGGTTATCCACATGTATATTATAGCGCGCACATTTTATGCACAATTAACTGTATCTACAGCACCAAAAACCATCGCGCACAAAATATACAAAAAAACACACACACACTCAAATTTGCGATGATTTTGTTGTTGTTTGTTATTCATTTACCTGTCAATTTACCAAATTCGTCAAGTATCTCCTCTTTGCCTTTTGATTTAGGTATGTTGCCTACGAATAGACGTAGATTCGGAACACTAATGTTAATTTTCAAACATTTGCCAGGTTTTATTTCGTAGTTATCGAGCTGTGGGTTTAAAACACAAAATAAATGTTGCCAAATGAAAATAATAAAAAAAATACAAAAATAAATTGGAATTTAGATAAAATAATAAATATATAATTAAATACATACATATATATGTTATATATGCATACGTAAATAATCACGACCACAAGCTTTGAAGTGGTGCGCACAGTCTGAGTGTTTTTTTTTTCTTTTTCTTTGAATGACACAGATATAAATAGATATAAGCATGATAAAATTTAAAAAGTGAAGTTTTGTATATGTTTACAAAAAATATGAGTAAATATTAATATGTATTTGAAGTACCATTATCTTGTTATAAAAATAAGAAAGTCTACTTCTTTTTATATCTGTGTAAAAAAACACTCACGATGGAACTACGAACTTAATAACTCTTTCTTGTACTGTGCACAATAAAGACCTATTAAAAACACTCACAACTTTCGAAATAACGTAATGTAAGGGATAAGAGAAAGCTATATAAATAAATATGGGACAGGAAAAAAGGTGGTGGTTTAAATCATGCTCGCCCTTCAAAAATAAAACCGGACAATATTGATACGTTTACAAAAAGGTGATAAATATTGCATACAACCTCCGTTTCTAAATAATAATTTCGAAATTTTATTTTCTAATTCCCAGTATAATTCCCGAGTGCCCGGAAAAGTCCTACAACACACAAGAATTCTAAAACGTACAAAACATAAGCAAGCCAAATTAAATAATTATTCCCCGTAATTTTGAGAGTTAGCAAAAAGTTAGCCCCCTAAATAATATTAGTTTTTTTTTTGTTTTTCGACCACCGTGCAAAGAGGAGACCTGTAAAAATGTGATACATTTAACGAAACGCATTTAAATTTACACAATCTCTTGGTTGTAGCTGATTTGTTGCTATTGTTCTTATTTTTTGTTTGAGTCGCACGTATATATTTTTTTTTTATTTAACTATATAACTAATATATATCGTCATGAAATGTTAAAAACGCGTACACAAATTAGTAGAAAACAATATACACAAAAAACATGGGATTTTTCAATTTTAAATCACATGTGAATTATACCTAATTATTTTTGTTTGTTCAAAATACAGAATATAAGTGTAACTGATATATGAATGAATGTAGTGAATATATGTAAATAATGTATATATTATATGTATTACAGGCATGCGTTACTGTGATTCAATTGATAGATGTGTGTTCATATTTATTATTATGTCAATTTGAGGGAGGGGTGTAGAAGAAGACGACAGACAGATAGAGACTACAAGAGAAGAGAAAAATCAGGAACTCGCGCTGCAATAGAAATTTAATATCTTTAAATTAAATACAACAAAAGTTTTATCAATCATAAAAAATGGGAAGGGAAATCTACGATAGTCTAGTTCACGCTAATTATAATTTTATTGTATTATTGAAATAAATACGAATTTAGCATAGAATTTATGATATTTTCAGAAAACAGACACAAAACTGTCAACTTATACACAAAAAAATGAATTGTCTTAAAAGTTTTCTAAAGTATCACAAAATTGCCTTAAATCTGGAAAAAGGATCACACATACGATACAAAATTATTAAAAATGCATGCACTAAACTAAATCCTACAAAATTTCAAATAATTACGTTGAAGTTTTTTGTTTAATTATTTTTGGTTCGTAGGGGGTAAAGTCTGAAAATTTGTGAAGAAAATATATGTGTTGCCAGTTTGGCAATAGTGTTACCTCTTTGACGGCCTTGTGGGCAGCATCTCGTCCGGTAAATGTTACAAATGCATAACCACGATTTGTTCCAGTCATCGGATCCATCATAAGTCTTAAGTCCCAGATTGATCCACAATTTTCGAACAACGGTATAAGCTCATCTTCGAACATATCTTTTGGAATTTTGCCGCAGAAAACTTCGCAACCATTGCCGGGCGTTGGTCCGTCCCAGTTAGGTGGCGGACCGCCATATTTTCGCTGGCCTATTGTGAGTAAAGGTGTTTTACAGTAAATTAATGTTTTTTATTTAGCTGACTTTTTACGGCTGATTGGATTTATAATATCGATTTAAAAAATAAAGCGTCAACTTACCTGTTGTTACATCCAATGTGTATCCTGTGCGTTCGAGAATTATTTTAATCTTTAACTCGTCAGGTCCTTTTAAGAGCAATGTGGCGGTTGGCGTAGAAACGCCCTGTTGCGATGCTCTGCTTTTTTGTCGGTATGTTTTCATGACGCCACACAAAAAAGCTGACTTATTTGATACATGCTCTAGATTAGACTCGAGGAACTGACTTAACACATTCAGGGCACCATCGACGGGAAATTCTTTTAGGGCGTCCAGAGCTCGTTCGTCCAGTTCGACGTGCGCTAGTTTTCCGGTTTTGTAAATGTCATCGAGTTTACCAGCCACCTTTAGTGCGTATACAATACAATATTAAATATGATTTATAATAAAAACCACAACAACAAAACGTACCCGTGCGTCTAGTCCGTATTCTAATAGTTTTGGATAATCCTCTGTGCGCTCACCATCGCCACGATCCTCGGACTTTGTGGCAGTCAGTTCATCGACGACTTCACCGTTTCCTTCAGCCATTTCTTTAAACAAAAACAAACAAGTTAATAACAATTATCATATAAAATATTATATACAAATTTACAATGAAAAAAGCAACGAGAGGCCGCGACTATTATTGTCGTAGGTTATGGTTTACATTCAACATTTAAAATCTTTGTTGGTTTTACATATATACACCAACACACACACACTTACACAGTTAAGACTTAACGACGGCCTTGACTATTCCCACAAGCATTCATGTTAAATAGATATAACTATATATAACTATTTAACTATGTATCATTGTATATAAATACATACAACAAAGTGACGATCAAAAAAGAGCATGTACGTGTAGAATTTCTTCAAGATATAATTAGTTAAGTATATATAAATGAATAGTATACATAATCTACGATTTGCTGTACTAGATCGATAGCAGCTGCTATTCGCATTTTTTTAAGTAATCATTAACAAAAATGAAAAAAAATTTAAATAAGTACATATTTTGTTATAATTTTTAACTCGCGCAAAGTTCAGATATTCTGAAAGAGAAATGCAAATGGAATCAATTTATTCGAACTCAGGTTTTTAATTACGGAGACAAATGAGCAAACAGGGAGCGAGCTTAAGTGTTGCCCTTTAAAAATATCGATATTTCTATAGAATATATTATTGGGAATCCCAAATTTCGATATTTAAACAAATCAGAAATTCCAAATCACGAGATTGCGATTTATTAAAAAAGCTAAAATTAAATTATTTTAATTATTTTATCGATTTCTAAAACATGTGCGTAAAAACAGAGAAATTAACTGACCAGCAGATAATATACAGTTAATAAAAATACTTTTTACTTGCTTACTTGCAAACATATTTATATATATTGGATTAACAATAAATATTTACCATGTTGTAAGGCGTTTGTCATGGTTTTTCACAATGTATTTGTTTAAGCATTTCAATCGAACTATAAACATCAGGAACCCTTATCAACACATAAACGTAAAAATAGTACCTAACATTTCCAAATTTTGATTTTTAGGTTTAAATTGAGGTTTTTAATCATTCGTTGTTCCGATAAAATGTGTTGTTCTACATTTAAAAAAGAGGTGAGGAAGATATAAGAAGTTTGTTAGTGTATTTAACGAAATTAACTTGTTTATTTATAATTATATAAATTGCTATAAAAGGGTAATAATGAAGATGTAACATGTAAATGGAGTTTTGATAAAAACGGGTACGTCAGAGGATGGGAAAGAAGACAAGGAAAGATTATCCCATTTGCGTATCAGTAATTGTTGAATATAATCTTGTCCTTTTAAAATACTTTAATGCAGAGTATGCACTTAAAATACAAAGTAAAGTACTTTTACTCAAAATACTTTGTAGAAAAAAGTATTTTCTACTTTGTATCTTCAAAATACTTTTATAGTTTTCAAGATAAGTTTTTATTAAATGAAACATAAATATAAAACCAGAAATCTACCGATATTCGATAGAGCAAATAGAAGTATTTAATAGATGCGTTTTAATAGATAAGTTTGAGATGTATTTCAAGCATGTAAACAGTACTAATAATGTGTAAAATATATAAAGTATTTTTTACTCAAAATAACCTAAAATAATTTTACATTTCATAGTAGTAAAAGTATTTTACTATAAAATGTATTTAAAATACTATTAGAAAAAATACATAGTTTTTTGTACTCAATTTTTTTAATGTATTTGGACATACTGTGCTTAAATGGGATAAAAGAAAAATTCTAGTGAGGAAAGAGGGACATTTTTAAGAAAATGACAGTGTTATGGGTTCTATTGACAATTTGGTTAGTCGATACACCCAAAAACCATAGATTTCTTAATAATTTAATTATTACCGAGATATCACCGAGGTATACTTATACAATTATATTAAAAATGACATAATTTATATATATAGTAAACCAAAAACGGTTTTCGATACAATTAGCATTTTTGATATTGATCACTTCATGCTACAAGATTTTCCTAAAGAGATTCCAAATTTATTTTACGAACAAAAAGAAATAAGTGTATCAAAACAAATGTACATCAAAGATAACTCCTAACGAGTTTTATTATTGGTACAAAAGTTTACCGTCATCAACCAATTAAGAAATTATTATTTAAATTATTTCAAATTCAATACATTTAATAGTAAAGTATTTCTTTTTTTGTGTCTGTACTTTTTAATAATTATAAAAAATAGGTACAATAATTAATATGAATTGAAAAAATTAGCATGACATTAGTTTAAAAAAATAATGTAGCTAAGAAAACGAACAACAAATTAATTTGTAAGACAGTTGACATTTATCGTCAATACCATATTTTTTAAAATTAATTTGATTAAAATTGTACAAACAAGATTAAAATAAAAAAGATATATTTAAAAATTAAATATACTTAAAATAGTAGTAGCGCAAGAAATAATGCTCGATTTTCAATGAAGAAACGGAAATGATTATAATTATAATTGATATAATTGATATTATATCTCAATATATTTACTTGCAAAATTATACCGTTATCTGAATTGTGAATTTCCGTAAATACACTAAGAATACGAAAATAATCTTAGGTATATACTTGAACGAACGACTCCAGACAAGCTTACAGACACCAGATACATACATATTCACATACACACACACACCCACATACACACAAATCACGTACATGTTCAACCCCCGCAGAATTTTAACTTCCATAACGGAAGACGTAATAAACATTTAACAGTGTACTACCCTAGACAGTAGACAGTCTCTAATATATATGTATATATATATATATTGTTTTAGTGTCTGAGTTGGGTGCCCTAGGTAAGGGTAGTTCAATGGTACCCTGCAGTACTGCAGCACAAATATTGATGTGTATGTGTACGCAGAGAATGTATACGTGTGTGTGTGTGTAGGTGTGAGACACATACTCTGCACTATCAAAGCGGATATTCTGTATAAACTTTCTCTCTCTCTCTTTCTCTTTCTCTCTGCTCTCTTATATATTATATAAATAAATATATGTATCTGCTAGAAAATCGCAGAGACGCGGGGTGGTTGACTGCACACAAAAGCACTATTAAATCGTGGGTGCCGGTATTGGGGGTGTGTAGGTAGGAGGTACACGATGCGGCAAAACTGAATCCCGGCAAACGAGTATATGCAGTACAGTTGGTTGCTCCGGGAAACCAAACAAGCACACACACACACACTCTCTCTCTCTCTCTCTCTCTCATACACATCGATTAAGCAGAACATTAACCCTGCGAATTTATATAAAAAACGCAGCCAAGACACAACTTTTTTCTCATTAACCACGTGGATCAGTGTAGAAAAAGCTTTGTGCTATGCGTCAAGCTTCTGTATGTATGTGTGTGTGCGTTTGTTTGCGTGTGTGCGGCAAGCGTATGTGTGTGTGTGCCGCTGCATGCGTGCGTGTATGTGTGAGAAAATGCGCACTCACTGCTGCACATTGATGATGTGTACAAACGCAATACATATGCACTGCACATTGCACATATAAATGCATTCAAAGCACTGCAGTTGCGCGCAACGAGGGAAACAAAATGGTGGAGCGCAATATTTTTAGCAAAATGAGCGCCACACATCGTGTGTTATAGTACAGAAATAAATGTTTACAATTTGATTCATATTATATGTATATGTTTTCTATTGCACTTGAATTTTCACCGAAATAAGTAAAATGACGAATATATTTGCTCAGACACTCTGATTGCATTTGCAAGATTAATGCATCGTTTAGAGCAAGGCGCAGTAAATAACCGGCATGCGGCCGGTGCTACATAGTGCGCTTAAAAATACAGTGCAATTTGGGCTGTATACAATCGTATAGTATATCTAATAAATTCCAATGGACACGCACGCACACACAAAAATCACTTAACACGATTAACACACACACATTTCTGCAAGAATCACTATCTAAATTTTTTTTTTTTTTTTAAACTCACTGTCCAATCTTTGGTAATATTAAAAAAATAACAAAATACAAAAGAAAAAGATATTTTTTAATGACACGATGCACACGAGAGTGCCACACAAATTCCGGTCGAAATTCTACTCGGTCATCGTGATCGGATTTTCGTGGAAAATTATGATTACCTTGCGACTGAACTAATATTTTCGAACGAACAACAGACAGCAAAAAAAAAATACGCGCCGATGTAATGGCGGCTAGTCGTCGTTATACGTCACCGTGTACATACAAACGACAAACAGCTCGCGCTGGCAGAGAGTTTCTTGTGCAAAGGATCGTCTGTATTTGCACTTTTATAAAATTTTGCACGCATACATTCATGCGAATTATATGCACTTATACATGCTAGCTCACTTCACAGTGAGAGCAGACAAAGAGAAAGAGAGAGAGATCCATTCATTTGTGCATATGTGTATGTATATGTGAATGTATCTTTGTGTGAGTTTTTCAAAACGCACCTACGGAAGCACACACACACTCACACACATACAGAAAGCAGACAAGCGTATATATATATAAATATATATATGCGACACGAACACGCATTTTGCGAATCGGTCGGTTCAAGTTCGGGGCAATTGCGATCACGACATGAAAGCGCGCGAGTGGCAGCCGCGATGAAAGATTGAAAGCGCAATTCAATAAACATGATGTGTTTTTAGTGTATGTGTGTGTGTGTGATAATTTTTGCGAATTTAATGCGATTGAAATTAAATTGCGAAACACGGAGAGCGATAGCTATTTGCATTATCATTTATGACAAAAAAGCTTTTTTTAAGCTTTCGACAGTTACTACAAAACAAATTTAAGTAATAAATAGATACAAAATAACATATTTCTGTTAATTTTCCATATGTGAATATTCCTACTAATGATTGCAAAAGTATTTATAATTCATGATAAAAAAAAACGTGCATGAGCGTGTGTGTGCGTGCGCTTTGGTGCTATTATCGCAAAAAAATGAAACATTTCAAGCGCGCCGTACCAGATATCAGTTATTCACACACATACACAAATATACAGAGTAACAAGCACCACAAGTAATCATTAGGGATACACCAATTTTTATTTTAAACCATTTTTTAGATAAATCAAAATAAATTTTATTGATTAAGATTAAGATTGGGAAAGATTATTTTAATTTACTATCCCAATGTGTCTTTTCCATATATAAAAAATCTAAAATATTTTTTAAGAGTATTTCCTAAGATGGCCGACAGCAAATTTATTTACAAAGCTACCCTAAATTTTTAAGAGAGCACGTTTTCTTTTAATTTTTGACAAATAATGTTTTTTGTTTCTTTTTTAATTTTTTCTTAACCTACAGGTCACTATCGTGAAAGTAATCGCCAGAAAAAAATAATATAAATATTGTTTATCATAATTTTTTAAATTTATTTATTATTTTAGACGAGAGTATATTTTTAATTTAACATTTCATACAAAAATGTATGTTTAAAACAAAAATAGTTCACGTTCACGTACAGTATCGGATGATCCAAAAACAAGTAATAATTGAAGTTTTTATGTTATTTTTTTGGAATGATTTTTAGATTTTTTTCAATTAATAAAAAACATATGTATCGGTTTTAATAACATTCATAAATTCATCAATTTTTTATGTAAATCCAAAAATAAAAAAATAAATATTTAAATTTAAAGTTAATATAAAAAAATAAATTAGTAAGATTTTAAGTGTAGTGAATTTTTCTTGCATAAGGTCCACTTGGTATAAAAAATTAACTAAACTTCTTTTAAAATTACTTACGGTTTAAAGCTTTTTTCAGTTAATTGCGAAAAAGTTTTTAATTTTGTTTTAATGGTTATTAAATAAAAATTATAAATCTATTTTTTTTAAGTACCTCAAATTATTAGGACTACTTGGTAAAAAAACATTCACGACACTACAAATATTATTTAAAAAAACTGTTATTTTTTTCGAAAAAAAAAAAATCAAAAAACAAAAAATATTTTTTTCCAAAGGTA
>JAAAKO020000006.1:182038-192698 GCA_010015015.2 Bolitophila cinerea | reverse complement strand
ACTAGCTAAAAAGACTGTAAAATCAATTTAATTTCATATAGAAATCTTAAACCTTGTGGTCGAGGGTTAAACATCTATTTAAAATACTGAAAAAATCCACAATTTTTTATTACTTGTTTGGATCAAATTTGGGCGGCCTGATTAAAATTCGTTAAAAACTCATATAACAACCACCCTAATGGTCATGTATTTGGGCAAATTTTTGATAAAATAAAAAGTTTTTTGATGTCATTTTATTTTTAATAGAAATGCCTATTAATGGTTATTTTAAAAACAAGTAATATACAATTTCTTTCTAACTGGGTGATGACAGGGTCTCTCCGCTTATTCCGTAGCAAAATATGGATTACGAACTAATAACTAAACAATAAATTGAGGGACGTCAAAAAAACTCACTCACTGAGTTTTTAAGTTTTGTAGAATGCAGTGGCAGGTGACAGCTCGAGAGTGGCGTCAAATGTTAAAATTTCTTTTTCTTTTTTATTGAACATATAAAAATCTTCTGTGTTTTTATGAATTAATTATAAATTAATATTAATTATTATTAAAATGAGATAATTATGACCTTTCACAATATTTTATGAAGGAACACAGTATTTTAATTTGACTTTGATATCATCAAGTTCAATCTTGGGAGAGGATTGCAGCCGCGGAATACTCGCTCTTCCGGTGTAAAGATTTTGGTATGCCGCCCGCTAACTTGTCATCAGACTAATGGTTTGCTCATGGCCAATTATGGAATTTCACATGGATGCGTTTTTAACAATTTTAGCTTTACGTCAGCTTTCACCGACTTATGGTCTTTCGAACCGGATTATTTCATTGTCTGAGGAATACTTGTATGAAGTAATTTAGATACTGTTTTGTAGTAATCGGCACTACACCCATCGCACCACAGCATCAAATCATATGAAACAGCAACAAACGACCACTCATTTTTGGTCCTTCGAGCCGGATATAACGAACACCGCTCATTTCGTTAATCCGCAATAAATTAATATTTTATATGATACAAATTGGAAAGTCACATTTTCATTTATGTGTTTTTTTATTGTTTGCGTTAATAATAATGCACAGAGTTCATAAATATACAAATAAAAAGTCGTGAGAATTTTTCAATCAACATAAAATGTAGTTTTTCCGCGTTTGGAAAAAAAGCTCAGATTTTGCGCACGGCGCTCGTCACGCATTCACTCACTCACAACAATGTATTATAATATAATATATTATATAAATAAATAATATAACATGAACACACGCGCGTGCGTTACTATCAAGGCACACCGATTTTCAATTTAATATAGTATAATAATATATATATATATATATATGTTTTCGTTTATCATAAATAAATTTTACAATGAATATACATATACAATTTATATGTTGTGTTTTGTATGTGTGTGTGTATGTGTGTTTTGCGAGCGATCTTGCGCATGATGAAAGATTTAATGATTGTGCGCAATTTGTTGGTGGTGCTGTGCGTGCTTTGGGGATGCTGGTGAGGGTTCTTAGTAACCGGCCAATTCGGCGAAGGTGGAGTCCATCTCGTCGGCAAGGCTCTTGTATCGGTCCTTGTTGATTCCCAACTCGTCTGTGATATGGAGGTAGGGTGAATGGAAAGAGAGAAATTATTCGATTAGTGATACGATTTTGAGAAAATAATAAAATATATATAAATTAGTAAAACTAATAAAGCTTAATTCATTTTTTACAAATATTACAGATTATAAATGGCTAAAGCGTTCAGGATTTTTGTATGTTTGGAAAATTTAGACTTCCTGCTAAAGCCTTGCAGGCAACAGCTAAAAATGTTGTAATTCTATTAAAAATCCTAAGCGCTCTATCCTAATTTATAAAATAAAATAACTAAAAAATAGTTTTTCTATTTATCTATACATATTTATATATACAAAAGGTTAATACTTATATTAATTGAAAAAAAAAACAATACCTTGCCAAAAATATACATTTGAAGCGTATATACGCGCTCGCTCTGCCCGCTCATTTGCCGAACGTGTCGCGAAGCTCATATATAGTGTTTTAGTGTTGAGAGATGCGACATTTATATAAGTGTCGAACAGTGTTTTCGAAGTGTTTGCGCAATGAGAGCGTTTTAGTTAGTATTAAGGCATTTTAAGGCAGTGTTATAATCTACATAAGGCACACAAAGTGGATTGTTGTAAACATAGAGAGACAGAGACACAGAGAGATATAGAGACGAGGGGATGACGCGATCGTGTTTTTTTGGTGGGATATTTTTATGCACAAGATTCGAGCGATCGGTCGCTTGTATTGTTTCCGAGTGCGGGTAGAATTCTGGACCACACAGAGGGTATGTTGTTGCGGTGAATAGACACACAGTGTGACACAGAAAAAGTAAGAGAGTGAGAGAGAAAGAGCGAGAGACAAATAAATTAGAAAGAGATAAAAGATATGTACAAAAATGTGTGTGCGCTTTAGTATCCGGTGAGTTCGGCAAAGGTGGAGTCCAAGTCGTCGCAGATCGCTTTGTATTTCTCCTTTTCGTGGAAAAGACGATCTGTAAATAGAGGCAAGAAAAGGTGTCGCACAGCGAAATTGCACGAGATTAGTGTACCACAAAATAAACGCAGCGACTAAATGGTTATAGTTTTGTTTTTTGATTACAAAATTGTGAATTTAGATTTTCTATTATGCGCACAATGACAACGAGTGATGAGTGATGGATTTAAGGTTATTTTAATTTTATAAAAATGAAGTTTTTTTTATGGTTAATGAATTACTAAAAAAGTTGATAAATATAGCGGCTATTTTATGAGCACCGAATGTTATAAAATGCTCGGTAAACAGCGATAGTTATATTGAGCGTGTAATTTACAAGATCTTTAGCACCGATATTTCGGGCTGTCGATCGCCACAAGAACGAGACGTTACCTTCTAGTCTGTCGACTTCCTTTTGCAGCCTCTTGACGCTCTTCTCGGCGTTCTCGGCACGGTTCTCGGCCTCCTTCAATTTAATGGTGAGCGTCTTCATTTCGCGCTTGAATTCCTCCACTCGCTGGTTGGCCTTCTCCTCGGACACCTCCAGGGACTTGAGGGAGTTACCTACGACCTATTTTATGTTTACGTACAGAGAGATTATAATTTCATCATATACATATTGACAAAGAAATAGTAATATGTACCTTCAATTCTTCCTCGAGTTCCATGATCTTGGCCTCTCCGGACTTGACACGGTCCTCAGCAACCTCCAACTCGTCTTCAACGAAGGCCAGCTTGCGGGAGACCTCATCGGACTTACCGTCAGCATCTTCAGCGAGGAGACGGGCTTCCTTCAGCTGGTTGGTGAGCTGGTCCATGCGCTCTTCGTCTTGCTGGGAACGGTTCTCGAGTACTTTGCACATACTGAAAGAAATATGATATTATATTTTGACCACGGGAATATATAAATATATATATATTTTTTGTCTATACTAACCGGTTGTTCTCATCAGCCGACTGGGTGGCTTCCAAGAGCTTCTGCAGGGCACTGCCCGAACGCTCCTCGGACTTCTCCAAGTCCTCTTCGATCTGCTGGACCTTTCGGTTCAGTGTGGCTACCTCGGACTCGGTGGCGGTCAGGGTCTTCTCTTTCTCTTCGAGATCCTGGTTGGCCAGCTCCAATTGGTTCTTGGCGTTGGTGAAGTCAACCTCAACCTGAACCAATTTCTTGCCCAAGTCACGGACCTCCTCGTTCACTTTGTCGGCACGCAGATTTGCGTCCTTAGCCTGGCCCTCGCAGGTGTCAGCCTTGTCCTGGGCGTTGTCCTTCTCCAGCTTCATCGCTTGCATCTTCTTCTTGATCGCGTCCATTTTGGCTGTGTTTTTTGGTTACGTTTACGACTAAATAAAAAAGAATCTGCAGAAATGAATAAAAATGTGGATTAGTATTGTTGATAGCCATCCATAAAGTATAAGAAAAGCTCCAAAATATTTACGCAAGATAAATTTCAAAAAAATATTTTATGTTTTTCCGATATATGTATTTATATTCTATTTTCGGGTGAGGGTCAATTGCGAAAGTTTTTTTTATGTCTGGTGTTTGTTTATCTAATATCTACACGCACAAAAAGAAAACACAATAACAAAAACCTATTTTCGGAAAATCTTAAAGCCTAGCGCTCGGCGCGCGCGCGGAGCTCGAGTTTAGAGTTTCTGCATTGCGCGTTTGCCGACGCACGCACGCACACGCTCTCCCCCGCAAATCGCATGCCCGCGTCGCCGCCGCCGCTCGACCCAAAATTAGGAGTATACACACGGCACGCGCGCGCACACTCGGAAAATCTATTTTCATTCGCATTTGCAATACACACACAAACACATACATGCGCGATATTTTAGTGAGAGTGTATATGTAGGGCGCTGCGCAAGCGTATACGTGTATACGTTGAATACGTTGACACAGAAAAATCCGATAAAATCGGAAAATCTGCGCGAGCTTAAAAATGGGTATGCGCGCGCATATAAATTTAAACTTTTCTCATATTTTCCGAATATGTTTGCATGTATTACAGATATATATATAATTTATGTGAATGTGTGTATGTATTTGTTTGTTTGTATGTGTTAATATTTTACGTGTAGGCTGGTGCGCGCGCAGATTTCGCGATCGGCACCAATGGTTGTGCCTAAAATAGCATAGCGAACATAAAGTTGCTCGTAAAAACATATATCTTATGTTTAGACGTGTATGCGATAGAGAATTCTGTCTCTCTTCCTCTAAGTGTATTTTATAGTGTTTACGCGCGTGCTGCAAGGCATAGGAGATAGGAATTAGGAAGGCATAGCACAACAACATCCAAATGTAGTCTGCGCGCTCTCAGAATTTGCATATGTTATTTGATACGACGACGCGAGAGAGAGTTATATATTGAGAAGAAGAGATTAAAAAAAAGTTTCTATTGAGATATAACAAAATGGCGTACGATAATTCAAATAAAAAACGCTTTTTAAACAATAACAATGTTAGCGTTGATATTGGCAAGGTAAAAAATTAAAAATTGATTATTATATTTAATATATATTATATATAATATTTAAAAATAAATTTTAATAATAAAAAAGGAATTGAATTCTCAAAACAAGAAACACTTTTCTCGAGAATCCTCAATTATGAATCTAATAATAACTATATATATTTTGCTATATCTCCAAGACATTCCACGCGCGACTGGTCCTATATTAAGTCGCCCAATTGCAATTGCATCGCATGCACTTTGAACTCAAAGATCACCATCGCAAAAAGCCTTGTCCTTCGAAATCCGCGTTAAATCCTGTTCCGCGCACTATTCAAAAATACAATTTTCCGCAAAAACTTTCTTCGCACAATTTTCGCATTCATTTTTCTCATTGCTATCGCTCGCGCTTGCGCACACACTTACATAACACTATACACACACACGCACACTGAGCGCTCACTTTTGATCGAATGATTTAAAAATAAATTCTATCCTAAATTACAAAAAAAAAGAGGCACTGCGAACACAGAACGGGAAAAAAATCTGTGCGACCAACTAACCTGAGCGCTTGAATCAATCCACGCGGCAGAAAATACGCGAAAGCACTGATGAGCGTCAAGATGCTGGGCCCCACCTTGCCAAAAAATTCACTCACACACACACACGCACAGGCACAGAGATGTACACACGTTTGTGCGGTGTATCCCAGATCGCGATCCACGATGAGATTCCCCAGGCAACCACTATGCGATGCATTTCGGTGATCCTCGTCGCGACGGACGTATGTCTTCCCCTCGACGTGTACGTACACGGTCCCGCGCGTGCTCGCTGCATTTCCCCGCACCATTTTCCGAGACACACACACACATATACCTTTAGCGACTTTTATATACGTATACACAACCCACTCTTCCCGGCCACACAGTGATGTGTGATATGTTATATTATATATAGTACATTTTAAAAGAAAAAGAAAAGCGTTCGCGCGCGTTCTCTGCTCCTCCTTTTACAGTATGTGAAATATACAGAGAGATGTGCAGAGTTTTCCTAACATAACAACACACATATATAGATCATATATAGCTTATGATGTGCAATATATACGGGGAGCACGTAGTCATGCCCGTTTCTTGCGGTTTATGGAGATTGCATATTTGTTTTTAATGTTTTTTTTTTGTGGTTGGATGTCTATGGAATTTTGGAATCTGTTTGCGATATTATTCTTTTCAGAATTGGTTTTCCATTGTGCGGTAGGTGTTATTGATTTTTGATTTTTCGAAAGTGTTTTTTTAGATTTTGCAATATTTTTTGGAGTACTGTGGGTTTTGCAGTGTGTGTGGACCCTGGACCGCCTATTCTCCTTAATTGGTTTAAAGGAATCTGTGCCTCATTTGACAAATCCCAAGTTACAGTGATACAAAACTCTGAATGATATATACACATAGTTACATGATATAGTCACAAACCACCAGTATTAAATTATTGTCGTTCATTCTCTTGAGATTAATGCTCAGGCCGGACTGTGAATTAACGTCAGAAACATTTCCTGCTTTAAGTCTCCTAAAAAATATCACCGGGCTAGTAGTGAATTACCATGCAAGAAATAATCCTGACGTTTGTTTTCCTGAGAATAAATCACCGGACAGCAGTAAATTTACGTAAGGAAATTATCGTGACGTTAATTTACATGGGAATAATTCACAGTCCGCCTGTGCATTATGGTTATATGAGAAATGCTTTAGATTAATACACAATCCAGTAGCAATCAACATAACATTTGTTTTAATTGAATTAGAATTTAAAATGCGTTTCTTTTACATTAGACTTAACCTAGTGGCAAGAAAGGGTTAAAAAAGTGCGCGCGTCCTACTAAGACTTGCTGTTCGCGGGCAATTTTAGGCGAATAACAAAAATGGCTATTCGATCGCCATCGCGTGCGAATAGCCACTACCAAAAAAGTGATAACATTTGAAAATGGACTTTCATAATTACTGGCACATTTGATAGTTGTACAGATTTTCCTACAATCTTAAGTTATCTAAGTACTGAGCAATATGCTATAGTATCTGTACGATATCTAGATGTCTTGCAGTTATACCAAATAACGGAAATATTCATTATTGGCTGTGAATTATTCTGACAAAAACTCTCATTTAAAAAAAATCTCATTCGGACAAAACAACTAAAACAAAACTTTATAAGCATATTTTGAAGTACCACATTTTATTTTGCTTGTTATATTTTAAATTTTAAATATTCCTATAAATCCTGCAGTGGTCGAAGTCTGTAAGAGCGATCGAGTCGAATCGAGTGAGTTTTCTTACGCCAGTCCAAAATATTTGTAGCATGTGTGGGTACAAAAATTTACGGGCGTATGAAAACTTATTCGATTCGACTCGATTACTCTAACAGACTTCCACTACAGATCAAATAGCAAAAACTAGGATGTTATTTACCAAGGAAAGGATTAGAGCCTAAGGAAATAACTTAAAACTGTTTTGGTTTTATATATTTGCGGTTTTTGTAATTTTCCTCCTTAAACACCACCAATAAATAATTTATAAAGTGTTTTTTTTTTTTATTTAAAAAAAAATGAACAAGCAAAAACGAAGCCAACTTTTAAGGGTTATTATTATTATGGGGATAAGGGACCGTCTCACAGAGACTAGTTCAGAACGTAGGCCACCAGGAAGGTCTATTGAACTATTTAAGGGACTATAACTCGGGTCCTTTATGGGACTCCCGGGATACCTCCCTTTCATCCAAGAACTTTGATTTTTTTTTAAAGAGTATACTTAAGTAAAGACACGCTAAAATGTAAAGGTAAATGTATATTGTATAAAGTATAGATATGTTATGTTACAAGGTAAGTCAGTTATCCAGTCAGCAAATTCGTCAGTCGGACATCTAGTCCTCATGATAAACTATTTGATTGCAATCAATTAAAATCAAGCATTCATGACTAGGTTGGTCAAGATTTACCTGAATCTAACCAGCGTCCAATCTGTTATAAGTATATAAATCAAATAATCAGTCACCACGAAATCAGTCAATAAGTCAGCCTGATAATACTACAGTCAGTATCTGAATCAGAAAATGATTCTATATGCATGCATTTTATTATAGCCATATCTAGTCATGTGTTTATTAAGTGGATCAGTCGACTGACACTCTTTCCTATAGTCACAATCTGAATCAGTAATCTCGGCAGTAATTTACTTTTATGCAGTCCTATTATTAGACAAATGTGTTTAATTAGTCAATCAGTCAGTCCCATTACGCGCCACTCAGTATGTCAGGCAGTCATCAGTCAGTCATATTCCGTTAGTTATTAGTAGGGCAACTAAATATTTTTTTGGCAACCGTATCGTCAGATGAGTAAGGCAGAAATACGTTTCATACAAATTCAATCAATTTAAGACCTACTTGTTATGGCTTTTTAGCTTATTTTAATAAAAATACTTATTTTTGCCTATTTTGCATATTTTAGCTTAAAATGCTAATTTTTAGTGCATATTTTATTTTTTATCGAAAAACAAGCAGAAACCAGCTAAATCTGTATAAAAAATAATGTTAATAGAACAGCGGACTCGAAATATTGAAGACAATTTCAAGAACATAGTGATTGTTAACATATATATATATATATATATATATATAAACATTGAGGTAAAAGCCAAATACTCTCCAACACACAAACATCGATGTAGAAACCAGTTTTATTTCTATAAAAAAACATTCTGTGCAAATATTAGGAATTTTTTCAATTTTTTAATTTAAGGAAATGGACGTTATTTATTGAAATTAAAATTAAGTACAAACTTAAACTAGTAATAAATGTACTTTTTCGTATTGTATAATTTTATGTTATAATGTAGAAATTTGTAGTTATTCTATCAAGTACAAATTTTTAAATATATTTAAATATGAATCATATTTTTTTTAGATTTACGTTTTTTTGGGTATACATTTTGTGTTTATAATGTATTTTTAGAGCTTATTTTAAGGGCTAAAAACAATGTTTTTAGCGCCTAATTTTGGTTGCTCTAGTTATTAATTTGTCGGTTTTCTCTTAGAAAGACCTGACAGTCATTACTTAGTCTGTTAGTCAATAACTTGGTCTGCCTCTAAACTAAATAATTTGCTGTCGGTGAGTAAATCAATACATTTTTCACGCAGTCCGTCGTTACCAGACAAATAGTCAACCTATCAATTGTATACTTTCTTAATCCGGAATTATAGTGATGGCTTATATTATCTTACTGGTATATAAAAATTAGAGTGTTTGAAGATCTTCTTTCGGATGATGTACACAAATTATTCTTCCCTTGATCAGGTTTTACTCTGTTAACCGTCTCAATTTAGAAGTATGTCTTTAACTTGGAATAGCATTCGGTGACCTCTATAATCATAATCTGCATTTGTGCAGCGGCTTGCTCTATATGTATATAGTGAATATATACCAAAACATATGTGATATATGTATCTTCGTATATCACAATCACACGCATTTCTATTTCCACTGAAAATATGAAAATCATTTCGAAACTTGTGTACGAGCGCGCGCGAGAATGTAAAAATACGCACATAAAGCTTTGTGCGAGTAGGTGGACGACTCTATATATCTGCGCCCGCCATTCGCTGTTTGGAGTAAAAGAGCGCACGGGCGCGAACTGATGCTATTCTTTAAGACGCTGAATGCTGCTGCGTGTAACTTGAGATGTGCGGGCGCGATGTCGTGTGTGCTCTATGTTTGTCTTTTTGTTTTTGTTTTGTTGACATCATTGGAGTTTTCAAAACAAAATCGCTTGTATAGTAGCTATATAGGCATAACTGTATAGATTCTAGAGAGTCTATCTTTTTACAGACTTTTGTGTATATTCTATAACAGAAAAGATCGTAGGTGGTTTCTCAGAAATGCATGTAAACGTGTTACACTCTCATTAGAATCGTCTAGCTGAAAAAATGTTTAAATGTTTAAAATATATAGCTGGAACATAAAGATGTTCTGCATAAACTATAAAAATTAATAATAAATAATAATTTATTAATTAGAAAATTTCTTTCTTTTTATAGTATATAAGAAATTTGCTGGGAGGAGGTGCGTTGAATCCACAAACCCCCCTCTAGCTACGACCTTTGCTGCGGTTATACTTGGCCTAATTTAAATTAAAATATTTTTTCTTCTTTACTTAGCTTTGGTTCATATTTTATACCTGTTGATTGCCTTCAAGAGAGTCCAGAAAATGGAGTATAATTTGCGATATATTTTGGCATGTTTTTGTTTTTTACGTTTAAAAATGCTTGCAAGACTCTTTCGGCGACCACAGCTGTCACCACTGCAGCATTTAGACACAGGACAAACGCAATTAGATTATATATAACCTAATTCCAAAAGATTATTATTATATGATAATAACATAATTATCATGTAAACGCGGAAAATCATGTTTTCCAAATCAATGCAGTTCGCTTTCTTCTGTGATCCCACTGAAAAGTGTATTTAATGCCTTATGGCCAAGTGGTCATTAATATTAATGGCCCAAAATGGCCAATTAGCCTTTTTGTGGAAATACAGCCCTTAAACATTTTTTGAACAATACACTATAACAGGTCGGCTGAAAAGTTCGTATCGTTTCAATGAAAAACACATTTTTTTGTCAAAATTCATTTTTATTATT
>JAAAKO020000006.1:147714-181938 GCA_010015015.2 Bolitophila cinerea | reverse complement strand
TTTATAATGCCAGCCATATAAAATGGCGGATTCTGAAAAATGAAGATGTAAAAAAAAAAGTTAAAGTATAAAAAAAAGTTAAGAAAAAAAAACAAAACAAAAAACAAAAAAACAAACAAACAAAATAAAAATCAAAAACCTTGCTCTGCACAACACAACCCCAACCTAATTAAACACAAAAACTACACAATACAATTCACGTAACAAATCCTTCCCCTCCAAAAAAATGAAATGAAAATAACTTAAAACCAAAAACTCTGTATATTTTTTGAAAAAATCTTTAGTTATGAAAAAAAAAATTGCATTCATGTTATATATTTTAAAACTCACAAATGACATAAATATTGAAATCAAATCAGAAAAACCACGTTTTCACGTGTTATTACCCACTATTAGAGCATATGATAGAAATATTTTGAGCAATTTTATAAAACGAGAATTTGTAAGTGATTTTAATTTTTCTTTGGACGATACCAACCATAAAAAAATATTGCGAAGATGACAACATTTATTTAGGACCTAAAGCAGAACAATTATTATTAAAAAAATGATATTTCAAAAGCAGATGCAACTGATATAAAAACAAATGTCCGAAATATTATTTGGAACTATGTAAACAAATAAATAAAAGAATTTTATCTAAAGACGAAACAATTCAAATAATAGATCCAAAAAAAATAAAAGAAAACATATTACCTCTTGTGAATCTTTTTCCTAATTTAGTCCCACCGACAGGAAGTGACGAAATTAAATGCGAATGGAGAAAAGTTTTGAATCAAGAACATTGCACTTTGTTAGCACTGTTTGGTAGTTGTCTCGTAATCACGTAGGCAGAGAGGGTGTGGAGACATAAGCGCCAGTCCCATATCCGCACAATGCACCAAGGACTACTGAGCTACAAGACATAAGCTCTAAATTCCAAGGCGCCATTGCTTTAAGTAAATTGCGGTATTGTATACTCGCTAAAGACTTAGGCGCCATACCTTTGTCGGATAAAGTAGAATTAAATACAAAGCCGCCATTTGAAGAAGCGCATTATTAATATTAACATTATTGTATTGAATGTTTTTTCTGTTTTAGTTAAAACGTTGCAAAGCGCCAAAATAAAATCGCGCGGCAGCGCGCTATACGAATTTAATGTTCTATAGAATGGATTGCTTGTTTTTAGCTTGTTTTTTTGCTTGTTTTTTTGCTAATATTTTGCTTGTCAAAAGTCAAAAGACTGGCAAAAACCATGAATTTAATTAAATACAAAAAAAAATCTGCTTTTCCGACAAATGTATGGCGCATAAGTCTTTAAGTATTAAATACAATACCGCAACATTCTTAAATCACTTTAGCGCTTATGTCTTATAAAAGATTGTTGTTGGCGATGCTGTCTTGGCTCATATGTCAGCTCGTCGTGGAAATCCGGCATAAGAATCTACATTAAAAAAAATACTAGCTGCTATTATTTTTTTAAGGACAGATAAATATAAATAAATTATTTCCCCAACGTTGTTTAAGAGTTTTTTTAAAAATTGTCGATACATTTATTTTGAAAACAGAATTATGTACCGATCTCTAAAAATATTTGTGAAATAGGCAATCTATAGAGTGCTATATAGGGACAATTGCAAAAATACTATCGTGACAATGATAAATAATAAGTCTATACAGAAGGATAACCGTTAACGATTAACGTAATAATGACAATTTGAAGCACTTATTTTGCAGCCGCCTTCACTTCATGAATTGACTACCGAAGACTTAAACGCTAAAAGAAGTGATTGTTTGAAGTTTAAGCGTCATATTTTGGCTCAAAATACAGCTCGTTTAAAGGGTGTGTTTTTTGATTATGCGATGAAAATTTTTTCCTGCGTGTGATAAACGCCATACTGATTATTTTTCTAAAATGCCTAACTTAAGTTCATTCGGCTTACCGTATCAGTGTTTGAATTTCCAAAAGAAAAATATAGCGGAGCATTTTTTTTTCTTTAATTTAACTTTTATTTATTTTGACCGCTTACTTAATAAAAGATAAAAAAAATATGAATGTATGAAATATACATTTTTAAGTCGTATAAGAACTTATTTTAGGGAATTTTGGCAGCTGAGAACTGCGTGACGGGAATTTGGTTTATCTTGAAATTATAAAATGTCATCAGGAAAACAGAAATCGATTTTGAAAAGAAATTAAAATAAAATTGTAAAATATCGGTAAAAGGGGTTTAGAAGGGTGGTGGTATCAGTAAATATAAAATATTATGTATACAAATTAAATTTTAAACAAACTAAATGTTTTTAAAAACTGGTTGAATCATAAACTTTTGTGCTGTTTTGTACTGAGATTTAGATTTTTTATGAGTACATAAATTTAAATACCGTTTAATAGTAATTCTCTTCCCGGTAACCACAATTTAATAATTTATAATATGCCACAACCTTTTTTAAATGGCGTGTTTTTGACCCTAAATCGACATTATCTTCAAATACATGATTTCAATCCTGCCTTTAATGAAAATCAATCTCTACGAAGTGGAATAAAAGTACGCGTTTAATTAAAGATGAATTTTATTATTTTAGTTTTCATAAATTAAATGAATTTAAATATTAAAATTGGTAGTCTGTAACATCACGGATCGTGTATTTGTATATGAGAATAATATAAATGAAAATGGAGCGAATGATAATAAAATTATCATCGACGAATTATAAATAAGCTACACAAAGCTACTGAACGAAATGATAAATATTTATATATAATTGTTTAAAAATAACCCTCTACAATTGGAGTATTCTTAAGGCAAAGTATTTTAATTGTTATATATAATAATAGGGCATACGAAAAGCTATACATTTAATATTTTGAGAAATGATTTTTGCCCGCTGAAAGTTTGTCTCTTTATCTATCTACCCTCGCACAGTTTTGATTATACGAAAATGTGGAGATTAAAAACGGTTTGTTTGTAAAATGGTAAAAATAGGAAGCGAATTTCGTGTGGACATTTATAATTGTGTTTAGATTAACCGGTAATCCTCCGGAAACGATGGAATGCTCTCTCCCACTCTCTATCTTTTCTGTGCCAGTGTATATATGTATTTGAGGTTCCTGCGAGCGCGCGGTGGAATGTTTTAGTTTTGTTAGTTTGACTAGTAGCCGGACAAGTCGGCGAAGGTAAGATCCATTTCAGCTGCGATGTTCTTGTACTTCTGTCGCTCCCGGTTGATGTCATCTGTGAGGGTGTGTTTTGTTCGGTTATTAGTAATTTAAAATTAGATTAGTTTGTTTAGGTTGTTTATAGGGATTTTGAAGGGATAATCAGGGAAGCCATAAATAAATAATAAAACAAAATGAATTTAAATAATATAATCTGTTTCAATTTTAATCTTTAATTATTGCTTGTGCGTGTAGTACAACATTTGCATTTAAATTGTGGTAATAAGTTTCGGCATTTGTCTGCGTGTTGGTTGTTGCGATAGAACAATTCGAAAATCAAAAGACTTGAAAAGGACCACAAACACCGCACACGGATTTTGCACACGAATACGCTGAGTAGAGGATAGGTGGGCGGGAACTGCTTATTCCTTGAGGATAAGCTCGACGAAGGCGGTGTCGAGGTCGTCTCCGATGTCCTTGTACCTTTCCTTCTCTTGGACGAGCTCGTCTGTGTGTCGGGTGTAAATTGGAAAATAAACGAAATTAATAATTGAAATCATAACGGCCACGATGGCGGATAGAAAAGTGCATGAGTTAGATGTTTCTCGGGAACCACAGAATATTAAAAAATCGATCCTTGGTTACCTTTGTCTCGACTAGCGGCAAAATAGTAGCAGCATGTTTTTTTTATAGCGTAAAGGGAGTTTTTCAAAACGACCACAAGATACACACATAATTGAAAAAGCTTCTTTTCTCTGACTTTTAGCCATTATTTGCGTGTACTTGTATTTGAGTATACAGTTGTACAGAATATAAGCGATTTGTGTTAGTGTTTTTTCGAATTAGCCAGGAGAGATGTTATTTGTGTTTGCAAAGCAAAGCAATTTTGAGTGTTTAAGGGGCTGCTGCTGGAGCAGCATCTGCGGCTGGTGCTGCATCTGCTGCTGGTGGAGCAGCATCAGCTGCAGGTGCAGCCGGTGCGGCGGCATCAGTGGCTGGAGCAGCTGCCTCTGCTGGGGCAGCTGGAGCACCCTCTGCGGGTGGTGCTGGTGCACCTTCTGCGGGCGGTGCTGGTGCACCTTCTGCGGCAGGCGCACCATCAGCTGCAGGCGGTGCTCCTTCGGTTGGTGCAGCACCATCGGCTGGAGCACCTTCAACGGGCGCCGCAACGGCCTCACCCTCTGGCACTGGCACGGGCTCTGGTTCTGGTGGTGGTGGCTCGTAGTTGCGCACAAATGGGCATTCTGCGCCCTCTGGAGGAAGATCCAGTCGGTACTCGAATGGTGGCGGTGGTGGTGGGGGTCCCTTTGGCACTTCTGGCTCGGGCTCTGGCACCGCTGCTGGCACTGGTTGACCGTCTGCGCCCAGCACAACGGCCACACCATCTTCGCCAATGACAACGGTTGCTCCTTCGACACCAATCGCTGCTTCGACGACAATCTGTTGGCCATCGGCTCCGAGTATCGGTTCTCCGTCGGCACCCAGCACAACGCCGGCAATCGAGACACGTCGGCCGCCCGGTGGAGTCGGTTCTTTCAGTGGTGTCGGCACCTTGACCGGCTCCGGTGTAGGTGGTTTCGGGTGACGGTCATTGTATGCGTATCCAACGCCCGGTATCAGTTCGACAAATGCAAAGTCTAGGTCGTCTCCAATTTCCGCGTATCTTTCTCTCTCCTTAATAAATTCATCTGTGTGTGCGTGTGTAAAATGCGGATCAAGAAGCACAAGGTGAGCGCAAAGAGCGTTGTAAAGCGTAAGCGTAAAAAATAAAAAATAAATCATCAGCATAAAAAAAAAAACAAAAAATACAATAAAAGAAAAAAACACAAAAATATTTCAAAATAAAATTATATATATTATTACAATATTTATATAAAAAAACACACACAGTTATAAAACTATATAAATGATTTGCTTGTTTTGTTGTTGTATATCTTGTGCGTGTGTTTGTATGTGTCTGTGTGTTTATAATATATAAGTAAATGTAAATTGTTGTGTGCGTGCCAATCGTTTAGGTTTAAATATTATTAAAAACAACAAAAACACACGATAAGGGTTTTTTTGTTAACACAACGCGGGCGCGCTTTGAAATACAAATTCTTCACAAAGCGTGTTCAAGATTTAATTTAAAAACGCCATTGCGTGTGTGTGTCTCTGTGTATAGTATATAAATTAGACGTCTTCTTCTTTTTTAAAAAATTGCATTTAATAATCTTCTCGATTTTGTTCTATGAAACGTTATAATTATAAAATAATTTATGTTTTTATTCAACAACACAAAAAAATAGGTTAGAACGACACTACTGCAGACGATCGACATCTGCGTGTGGAAATGCAATTTGGAATGTGTATGTGTTTGTGTGCGTGCATGCGTGAGCTTTGGAACGTAAAATGTTTACTTTTAATATATATATATTTATAGAAATAAGACTTTCTTTAAGAATTTCGATTAATTAGAATGATAAACAAAACAATAGCTCTCGTGTGAGGAGTGCGATTGTATACATGATAATAAATGCAAAAATGTTTAAACAATATAAAATAACTCGATCGAGGGGGGGGGAAAGGCAGTAATATTTAGATATAGATTTCTATATGTGCATTTCGCAATTAATTAAAACACAACAGCTCTTTAGGCCATTACGTGTCCTGGCGGTGTCTCCGGAGACAAAAAATCAGGACTAAGTTAAGATGGCATTCGAGTTATGTATGATTTCATATTGTTTGTATATTAATTACGGAGTGTATGTGTGTGTGTGTCGTATGTGTTTATGTTTATGCTTAAATCTTGGAAAAAGCGCTGCAAATCGTTTATGGGATCGGATCTCTCTGGATTGCGTGTGAGTGTGTGTTTAAATGTCGGAACTGTTTGTGGGATTACATATTCTGAATGTCATGCAGTGTTGCCTCCATCTCCTCCGAGAGCAGTTTGTTTTTCTCGCGCTCGTTCAGCATATCGTCTAGTAGTTAGTGGAACAACAAACGACGGAAAGATAAAACAAATAAGAAAAAAAAAACAAAATCAAAAACGGGATTAGGATTAAAATTATAAAAATAAACAACAACTTAATCATTTTTAGATTAGGCTCTTGCAAATACAGAATAAAATCAAGCAAGATTTTGTCTTATCTGCGAGCATTGAGATTAGTTCCTTAGGTCGGAAAAGCCGAAAACAAAAAAACATACCTTCGAGTCTGTCGACTTCCTTCTGGAGCTTCTGAACGGAACGCTCAGCGAATTCAGCACGAGCTTCAGCCTATACGAAACACACAAATATTTTATTTAGTAAATTGTCAAAATTTAGTTTGAGTTTAAAGTAGAAAACAAGCGTTTAATTGTGCAAAACACCAAGTAAAATGCGATCACTTAATTCTAAAAGCATTATAACAAAAAAAAAACAGTACAAAAAATGGCATGCATTAATTATTCTACAGCGTACCTGAGTCATCTGGATCAATGAACCCTAACAATTATTTAGCTTTTATATTCGTAATAATATGTAAACTAAAAACTACCGTTACCAAGTATTTCTTTAATCTTACTTTTGGTTCCATAGTATTAACGAGGGCAGTTCAAAAAGTTCTCAAAAATTATTTTCTAGACTATATTTTCAACTTTGGCATTCTCTCATTGAAATAAATTCCTTTGCAGGCCTAACTAGGTTTTTTCTGAGCTTTAGTAAATATTTTCTAATTTATGTTTCGGAAAAATGATAAAGTCGAAGCCAAACAAATCCATTAATTATGGTGGATGAAGAGAATTAAATATTTATTTGTTTTGCCTAAGAAATATATTGAAGCTGACGAAGGCTAAATTGTCCAACCTTCGTGTTTGGCACAAATGACCTAATGCTGGTTAGTGGCTAGAAAAACTATTTAAACTGCCCATACGTATATTGACTAAAAACCGACCGTCACCAAACTAAATGTATCTCTGTCTTATAACGACCTACTTGTATCTCAATTTGCTTCCATTGTATTAAGTTGATTAAAAACACATATTTTTCACTCGATTATTTCAGAGGAACTAATCCTACTGTGAAAAGAAAACTGTTTTTTAAACCAACAAAATGTGAGTTACTTTTATTTAATCCAAATAAAAACTAAAACTAAAATTTATAGCCCAAAACCATTTTACACCCCATCTACAAAAATGTGCATTAAACTAATAATTTACTCTAAATATAATGTAAGATAGAAAATTCTGTATATCCTTACGCTATCCACTTTTTTCTTAAGCGTTATAATATTTTCCTCGGCATTTTCTCGATTGACGGAGGCCTAGAAACAACAGCGAGCGCAACGTGCCCATTTGGTTAATATTGTTTTATTTTAGGTAAGAATGATTTTAAAAGGTATTTGCTATAGTGTATAATATGGAGATAGATTCAAAGATGGTCGATGGTCCCTTATTATTACGAATTTGCTGAGTTTTGTCGAGGATTGCACAACGGACTAATTAAAGTTACGCAAACTCTACAATGACTAAGTTTTGTGTGTGCTGGATTCTTGAGTACATAAATATTTGGCCGAGCACACGCCTTATCTAATCGCAGTGCAGCCACACGGTATGATCGTAATTATGCTATTTATATAGAGGAACGGTGTCGGCACGGCCGGCGGCCTGAGGCGGATGGTCGAGCGAGTACGCACACAATTTAATTCAAATGGTTTCTTTATACTATCGTTATCGGCTCTGTGCGCGCGTTTTGCTCGATTTCGAAATGAAAACAGATAAATATATGCCTAAAGATATACATTTGTTTAATCTAGTGCGCGTATCTTTGGTAACATTCCACATTTGAGGTAATTGTTTGATTGAGTAAATGCATAGAGCTTCAGTATACCTTTTGTAGACGTCCCTAACCTCAAAATACTTGTATTTACTGCCTGTTGGATCCTTCTTCTCATGGCGTAGGAATCGAGGTTGTGATGTTTTAGAGTGTCAACAAACAAATTAACTCTTGGCATAAACGTTAGGGTTTAAGGGCATAAACAACAACAACAAAAAATCTTAAAATGTAAGTTTAGTAGGGGTAATTTGGATTATTAATCACACCTCACAACAGCGATTTAAAATGTCCTTAAAGGTGGTCATCGAGGGCAGAGGGAGAAGCTCTAGATATAAAACGCAATGCAACAAAAATAAAAACGCGATGGATTAGAGAGCACGCAAACAACGAATCGAGTCAGTATGTTCAGTACCTCCTTGAGACGGGTGGTGAGGGTCTTGATTTGGTTCTTGTACTCTTCTTCACGTTGGTTGGCCTATATAAATTTGGGAATTTAGTATACCGACGAATTGTGTGTATGGGGAAAGGGAAGAGATCTCTTGTGTTTTGTGTAACTCAATTGAAATAATTTAAATATTTGACAGATTTGAAAATTTGAAGGCGGGCAAAGCAACATACCTTCTCTTCGGAAACCTCAAGGGACTTCAAGTTGTTGCCGACCACGCGGAGTTCTTCCTCGAGCTCTACGATTTTGCTGTGGAAAGAAAATTTGGATCGAATTAATAATTGAGTATATTTGAAATAAACATTTTGAAAAAGTATTATTTTCTAACTCTTTATTCATAAAAAATGCGCTTTGAGAGATAGAGATCCTTTTATCACTGAATCGTGTTTCAAGAATAAGAAAGATCTGCACTCCTCAGGCCTTTTTCAGAAAAGATATTTTAGTTTGATTTAATTAGTTTTATCCACTGTTCATTTCCTCCAGTTTCATCTGGATTTTTTGGAGAATGCACAAGCAGAGAAACCAGTCAAATGAATTGGACAATAACAAACAGCAAAAAAAAGAAACAAAACAAAAAGCTGCAATCCGCATATACAGTACCTGTCGCTTAGTTCGACCCTCTCCTCGGAGCGTTCCAGGTCCTGTTCCATCAGAACTAATTTACGGGCAACCTATTTTGGCAAGCGCGAGCGGTATGGTAAGAAAAACACAACGGTAAATTAGTTAGTGATTGAAAACAGAAATCAAAACGGAGCATGCATAAATTATTAAAAATATTTTGTTGTTATTCAAATTTAAAATCGATAAAAAAATATATAGCTAGCTATTCTGGGTTCAGTTCTTATAAAATATTTTTAGGGTTAGGTTAAATCGTATTTTAGGGTTATATGATTATAAATAAAACAACATAGACAGACACACACAAAAATTATGTTGGATCCTTTAAAAGGAACCGACAAAGCAGAGCATTGGTTTTGGGTTAGAAAACAACATTGAATCAAGAAACACTGTTTTCAAACAACATCAACAACAACACCGATGACGCGACGACGGTAATGGAACATACTTTTCTCCCAGCTCAGCACGTTCTTCGGCTCTTTCCAGATCAGCTTCAACCATGGCCAATTTACGGGCAACCTGGATTCGATTTAATTGACACAAATTATAGAAGGAGTTTTAAGAGATTTTTTTCGATATGAACACACAAAATCGGGCAGGCCTATGATGATAATTTGGGGCAGGAGTTATTGTGAGCAAGCGAGCAATTTTGTGTTATGCAATTGGGCAGATGTTTTGTGGAGGTTTTTATGGTCTGTTTTTTTGGAATCTTGGTTTTATATGGTCTTTGGATTTTGGACTAACTTTTTTGATTGGTTTGGTTATAATCTTTTCTAATTGTTACACAAAACCTAACTTTTCTTTTAAAAACCTGCATACATTTAACGGATTTTGTTACTCATCATTTTTTTATCAAAAAACATAACCCAACAATTTGGACTATTTTTTATTTCTTTATAATTTAGTGTGGAGCTTTTTTATTGATAAAAACTTATTTTAAGCATACAATTTTATATCATGCGTTTTCTGAGCTTTTAATGAAAACTATATTACCTACATATAACCTCAACTAAATAGAGCACAGAATTTTGCTTTTTGAAATTTAAATAAAAATAAAGCTCAAGTTTGATTTATCGTACTTTAAAAAATGTTTTTTAAGACGTTATACTGTTTGAAGAAATTCTAAATACATTTCATGAAAATTGAGGAAAATTCAAGGATCCAAAAAACACAAAGGTCGATATGGACCAAAAATTCGTATCGTATTTTTCGTAAATCATACCAAATTTTGAAATTCAAGAATCATTCTTTAGTATTTTAAAATAAAAAAGGGAGAACTTTGCTTTAAATAATTATAAACCTCAAAGATCTCACTATAAAGATTTAATTATATAAAATGTTATCTAATTAAAATAAAATATGTAATGTGTTGTTCCGTATGCAACAAATATAACATATCTCACTATTTCATGAAATCTGCAGAGGTTCTAAAAGTATATTGAAACTTAAAAATCTATAGAAAAAACTAAAAGGTCGATTTTTTAAACATCTGTCTTCGATATCAATTGAATTTTAGAATTCTATAATCAAGAAGAAAATAAGACTAAAAATTCCTAAAATTTGCATAAAATTTAAAATCTCGAATCTTGAAGTTCTAGAATCTAGATAGTGGAGACAAAAAAAGCTATACAAATTATAATAAATCTCAATTTGATAATTTCAATTAATAACCGATAAAATTGACCATTATAAAAAATCTCAACATTCCTGAATTCCTAAAAAGTAGTCGATTTTAAAAATTCAAATATTTTCATTTTTTCTAAATCAAATGTGATATATATTAAATTCCAGACTAATAAACAAAAAATTTCCTTTGGATTCTAATAAAATTGAAGATGTTCTCTAAAAAAACGATCATGAAACCTATGACCTATGAAAATCAAAGTAAGCAAAAAAAATGTATTCTCAATCCAGTTAATGCGTCTTGTCCTAAAATCTCGACCAAAAACCAAAACCGCCCACTACAAATCTTCATCCAAATACGACAGACCATAATTATTTAAAATTAATGCGAGTTTCTGCTTTGTTTGTTTTGAATGCGTTCTAAATGTTAAATGTTTCCAAAAACAATCTGTTTCAATTTTACAGTTTATATTTCGTTTGTTGTTTTAATATATAATATATATATATAACGGCACTGCGTGCGCACGTGATTTTAATTTCATTATTGTACAATATATATATTTATTTATTTATAAAATCTCTTGCAATTCTTATGCTCTGTTTGAATATAATAATATAATATAGTATATATTTTTTTAATAATAATAATAGAGGATATAAAATAAAATATGTTGGTGAAAAAATATTTTGCAAGATTTGCATTACTTTAATTGGAGAAAACTAAAAAATTGAATATAAAGGAAATAAGCAACAAATAAAAAGTCGTAAAAATTAAGGCATTTTGCGGTGATTAGATTATCCGGTTGCGCGCCCGCGCATAATAGGCGTCTGTGTATTGTTAGGCTTTGAGAAGTCTTCCAGATAAACATTCGGGGATGTTCTTCTCTCGGTCGTTATGTCGTTTATGTTTTACGTTGTGATGGATGTGTCGTTTATGTGTCATCAAGCACACAAAGTCAGTGTGTCCACTGTCAGCTCGATGGTCACTTCTTATGTGCACTCAGGCCATGCACAATCCGAGCAACAGCGAACCGCACCTTCTTCGAGGCTGGTGCCACGAGGATTAGTCAAGTTTTGGTTGGTTTGTTTATATTTGTGTAAGTGTGTGTGTGATTGTTGTTATATGTTTTGAATGATATATAAATTTGTCGATAACACAACGAAGCCAGAGGGGGAGAGCACACGCAATCAGGTTATTCGTAAAAGCACCTCATCGTATTTCTTGTCAGCTTCTTCTGCAAGGAAACGGGCTTCCTTCAGCTGGTTCTCAAGGGCGTCCATGCGCTCTTCATCGGCCAACGAACGGTTCTCCAACACCTTGCGAGCACTGCACATACAATACGATGATGATGACGACGACGACGACGACGGAAAATAGAAAGAAAAATGTACGTTAGTTTCACAGGTTTTCAATCGATTCTTCTATGTTGCTTCAGCAGCTGATGATCCATTCATATGTTTTATTGATGACCACCTGAACCTGTGAAATAGAAGGCCTAATCGTTCCCTAGCAGTCCCTAACCAGTGTTGACCACAACGATTCCTCAAACTACGAGAAATTCGCTCGTGAGCAACACATACTACCTCAAATTTGAATTACCAAAATAAAAATAGAATAGAATCCCTTTAGCTACCTCTTCGTATTTTTTGTCAGCCTCCTCGGCAATTAATTTCGCCTGTGACAGTTGTGCTTCCAGGATAGCAACTCGGTCATCCTCCATGTTGGTGCGGTTCTCGAGGGCTTTTCGTATCCTGTTTTCGTGAGCGCATGTGTTTAAAAATTGGAGATTATTATAAAAATCTAGAGTCTACTTTTCTGCAGTGACATTTTACTTAATTTTTTTCTTCTGTATTTTTTTTAAACTCGAGTCTAGAGTATAATTTAAACTTTGCTTGATATATTATTATAACTAGATATTATTAAAATAAAACCCTCCGTCAATTCGACCGGCAAGGGGACACCTACCGTTCACTTTCATCAGCGGCCTGGGATGCCTCTGAAAGCTTAGCTGTGGCTGAGCCCAAACGTTCTTCGGAACGTTCGAGATCTTCTTCGAGCAACTGAATACGACGGTTGAGGGCTGCAACTTCTGATTCAGCCTGTGTAAAAAATCGGGAGAGAACAAGAGTAAATATTTGAAGGCCAATTTTTTTTATTTTTGCGGTTTTTTTTTGATTGAATGTATTTAGGATTATTTTTGTTTATTTTGCTCGTGTAAATTTCTGACGGACAGACAGTACAAAAAGTAGCTAAAAACCATTCCCCAAAAGACGATAATAAATAAAAATATAATTTAAAGAAAATGTTTTCGAACGATTCGAAATATTCAAATTACACAATTCATCAGATAGATAGATAGATGCACATTTCTGGCTTAATTTCAGTTGCCGCACAAGCAGATATTATTAATGCCGACTTAATCAATCTGCTGCGAATACTTTGTGCTGTGTGGCTCGAATAAATACACACGAATATGGAAGTGTGTGTATTTGTGGCTATGTAACGACAGACATTCCTCGCTCACAAACACACACATACACATATGCTTTAGTCTTGAAGCTTATATCATACAAATTCACTATATACAAATGTTATATATTGTATATATGAAAATATATACACATACACACAATGAGTGCTCGCGGCAAGCGGCCATGGCGTCAAGTAACACGATAATATTTATTCGCGGTTTCTGAACGCATGTACAATGTTACCAGGTTACCAACCAGCAGTTCTTCTGAAGGAGAGCTCTGTTTACTTGAAAGTCTGGAAGTGTATCCTCGACATGAAAATAATATACAATACATTGAAACAATTTAGCGCGAGTAAACTTTTTTCAAATATTAATATTATTTGTTTTTGTTGGTGTAATTTAGCTCGTTGGCAGCAAACGAAAAAAAAAACAGAATGAAGAGCGCCCGGCGCGGGGGCTGACGTCACCGACGACGGTAATGTGTGTGTGTGTGTCGCCACACTCTGCACATATTACAAATGACTCAAGCCATAGCAAACAAATATGTATATATATATATATATATATGTTGGCTATGCTCAAGCGTTGCTGGTGCGTACATACACTTCTTTTTTTGTAACTGTATGCGTGTGTTTGCGAGTGTCTTTCGAGACCTATGTATGTGTTTTGAAAGACTATGAAAACCGATATATTTTTGGTCGTTTATGTTTCATGAATTATTATTGTCTATTTACACACAAATCCATTACGATTTATAATAATATAATAATATGTATGATGTGTTTGCATATCGAATATCTTTGGGGTTTTGTCATTGTCATACAGAATGGCACAAAGAGTAGTATTGCGTGTGTATTAGGACATTTGAAGTACCGACAAGTGCGAACAATGAATTTGCGATATTTGTTTCATGTGATTATTAAAGTTTATAGCTATTAAATTGTTAAGTTATGGGAACGCGAACCATTGATTGATTCGTTGCTAAACTGAATAGAACTTTTGATTCAATATGCACTTTTGGAATCATGTATCAATTGTGACAGGTCCATCTGACAAAGTTTTTTTTTTGAAGAATTGCAACAGGATGTTAATGTAGATATGAGTAATAAGAGTTTTGAAAAAATGTGATGCATACTTTTCGAATAATACTATATTTGTTTATCAGTTCTACTAAATTCAAGTATTTAAAAAAAAAATAAAAAATTCTTTAAAAATGAAAGATTGATGAATTTTTTGGTTTTTTCACTTTCTATAAATAAATAACTTTTGTAGTCTTTAAATTTTGATAGTTTTCTTTTCGGTATTTGCTGTATAAATAAAATATCTGGGTGAAGTATGAAATATAAACTGTACTGTAAAAGTGGTCCTCTAAATTTGGATTGTTTCTTTTTCTCTATGATAATTATTTTAGTATTTACACTTTAACAAAAAACAAAATATAAAAGTTACTAGAATGCACTTTAGAATTGTTAAATTTGTCCTCTAAATTTGTATTGTTTATTTTTTTTAATATCTAGTAAATAAGGAAAAAATATACCAATTTAAAAAAAACTACTTCAATTTAATCGTAAAACGTTTCCTCTAAAGTAAGGTTGCTTTCTTTCCAAAATTTATTGTTTAAAAATTTACAGTTACTAGAATTGACTATATAGATTCGAAAAACTTGTCTTCTAAATTGGGATCGTTTTCTTTTTAGTTTTTAGTCAATAAATTTGAATTCAAAAACTAAATGTATACAGTTACTTGAATTGGCTTTTAATTTTATAATCTTTAGTTAAAATATTATAACAATTTTAAAGCTAACCTTTTAAGAATCAATTTAAATTCTTAAAAGGTTTGGATTGCTTTCTTTGTCTTAATCTAAAGTTTTGTCTTTTAAATATGTGAAATCCGAATTAAATTACTTTAAAATCGTTAAACCGTCCCCTAAATTTGGATTTGATTGTCTGTTTTTTAAATATTTAGACAAAGTTTATGAAGTAAAACATCTCTAGATAACACATATAAAATAATAATTTCAATATTTAAAAAAATATATTATATTTTCTACGCCATTCTATTGATTTTTTTCACTTTATTTGGTTTATTTAGTCAAAAACGAACTTTAATACCTTTATGGTATTAGACTTACAAGATTAAAATCAATTCAATTATATTATAAAATAACTTTCTTGAAATATTTTTTGGTTTTGATCGTTTAATTTCATTATGAACTGTGAGTCTTTAAAATGAAACATATAAAAACAAAAATACGTATAACCTCAAAAATTATATGTAACTTCAATTTAAACTTTTATTGACTTCTTTATCAAATCAATGTTTATCAAATGACTTCCAAATTAGTTTGTGATCACAACAATTGAATCAATAAAGTTTATAGAATCGTTAGTCAAACATCTTTTATAACCTCAAACATAATCAATAATGATTTTTTGAAATAGATTAAAGCGAATTTTGGCTTTTTTATATTTAACAGATTTTAATTTTAAAGAAGTAGTATTCAAAAACTGAGTCATTAAAGTTTAAATTTTAAAGACTCGCTACTTATAAACTTTTCATAACCTCAAACATAAACAAAAAGGACTATTCCAAACGATTCGTTAATGTCTCTTATTATAGTTTATAATTTTCAGCAATTTTTGAATGAAGATTATTTTTAAATGTTTTGAACGATAAAAATCGATCTTTAAAAATGGATTGCAATATAACCTAACTTTTATTGAAAATCTATAAATAGATCAAAAATAGAAATATTCCGTCATAATAAACACGGCGCAACCACTCTGCTCCGTCATTGAGCAATATTCCAGCTCCAGCTCATCGACAAATATATGTGCGTATGTGTGTGTGTTTTCATGCCGCATGCGTGTGTATTGTGTATACTCAGAATTCAGTATTCCTGACACACCGCAACGCAACCACCGCCGCGTAGAGATCGTGCAAGCACACACACACACATACGCACGTTCGCTCTTGCACACACACACACAATTACATATTCGTATAATAAAAGCCACAAAGCATTTTTCTGTTTGGTGAACGTGAACATACGAATAAAAATTGTGAAAGAGTCGAGGTGCACACACATACACACAAACAAAGATTTATACAGTGTCTTTGTGTGCGACAGAGTCGACAAACACACAACCACCGACAACCGCGCGGGCTGAGCTCTTACAAAATATGCCGAATATTACAATTTAATACATATACATATAAATGATATAAACTTCTAATCAATTTTATATTATAGTATAGCATAAAATTGAAATGGTATTTTCTTGCGAATGGAGTAATCTAGAAAAAATTGGCCCAGCGCAGGTAAAATTCGGGGTGAGAAAGACAGACACAGGTGTTTGATAATTGTAAACGGGGCTCGCACACACACACGCAAACCGAGGGGGAGCAGCCTAGCAGCGTGTGTGTTTTGATGTGAGAGCCTCCGCCGTTGATTGCGGGTGCGGTTTTTGGATCAAGAATACACACATATACAAATATATGCCTGTGTATGTATAGAAGAGTATGACTTGGCCGAAAGGTTATGTGATAATCCGGTTTCGATGCGCCGCGCCGCCGTCAAATAAAACAAGACACAGGAACTCACATTTTCGCGCCGCAAAACCTCTCCCTGTAATCTCTTCTGGAAGTCCTCGCACTCATCCTTGTATTTTTCCATTTCCTCCTTGGTCTGACGCATCTTCTTCTTGAGCACGTCCAAGAGTGTGCCTTGCTGCATGTTGGTGGTCATTTTGCAAGAGTATGCGGTAGTAACTTGTATGACGTATATATATATATATATTTGATAAATGACAACGAATCAGTTGCGCACTTGCACTTGTAGGGCGGAGCACCTTTTTATTTTGTGTATAAACTTCTTTTGTATATTCAATATACGAGACAACGACGACGACGACGTTGGCACACAGAGGAGAGAGAAACAGACGAGGAGCACACGTAAATCGAGAGACGACGACACGCACACCGTGAATATATTTTAGAATCTCAAGAAATCCAAAGAAATATACGCAAAATTGATTTTAATTAAATGTGCTGGCCGGACACACAAACGAACGCACACACAGACGGGAAAAGTCTTTGGAAGAGAACAGGTCGTAAGACTTGGGAAAACGTTTGATGTTCGGTAAGAAAACACACAATCAATACGAGTCGACCGCGCACAAAAACCACTTTGCAACAATTTTCCAGCAACTCAAAAATTCAACTGTGCCGAGCTCGCCCTATTCCAAAATGGCTACCTATGAATTCATGCATTTGCTCTCTTACACTCTTGCTCTGCTCGGCCCATGTTCCAGCCAGAGAGCAATGTTTTGTATATGGATGGATACAGTGTAGCAGCGAGTGAAGGTAGCGTGTATCGTGGTGTGGGTAATTTTATTTGACGGTCGTGTGCGTTTTTGGTGTGCATGTGTGTGTGTGTGTGCGTCCAAGCCGCACACAATATGCTCTCTATGCGTACGTGTGTATGTGTGTGTGTAATGCTCTTTTTCGGTAGACCGATTTTGCAAACCCGTTTCTAGAGGTCGCACACTCAGAATGTGTGCCATAAAATGCTGCTCATGCTCTCGCTCCGAATTCGAGAGTTTGCCGAGACGACATACATGAAATAGGAAAATTCCAACCGAAAAAAGAAAAGAACAAATTTGAATTTGGAATATTTCACATTTCTGCATGAGTGCGACCAAAGAGACCTCAAAACCGCACCCTGCTCGCTCGCTCCCGGCGCTCTTCTTTATTGTGCTTTCAAGCGAATCTGAATAGAATCAAATATATACATACAATTCAGCTACGCGAATATTCACCTGCGTGTCACTGTATGCAAAGAGCGCACACATACCCACAAAGCCATAGATATTGACACACACACATTCAGATAGGGACCGCGCGCGCAAGTCAATAGCGCTAGGCTGACGCATCCGCTGTTTAGACCCGCATTGGTTTTAATTTAATTGTTAATTAAAGCGCAGTGCACACACACGTTCCCATGTGTGTGTGTGTGTGTGTGTGTGATTCGGTTCGCCGATTCCTGATTGTTATTGTGAATTATAAATGGACACAATAAGGCCGACGATAGGTTTGGTCATTTCATGAACAAAAATCAGTATGTTTCTAGTTGATTGAATCACCGGGGGCATTTACGCATATATATATATATACCCAATATTCACATTTTTGTAAGGTATGGCAAGCGATTGATCACTCATGCGTGTATATACAATACATACACACACACACCCATACTAGCTCAAAAGCTTACGATTATGCAGTATGTGTATAAAGAGAACCATATTTGGGGAGAGGTCAAAATTTGCACAACATTAATTAGGTACACGTCGACACACACACAGACACACACTCCACACTGCTAAATTGATTAGACGAGTCGCGTGCGTATGCGCATGCGATAACATATGGCGGCGGCGGATCGAGTCTGGCGCGGCTAGGGCATGCCGCACACACACACACATACATTTTGTTGTTGGCCGCCATATCGAGCAACAAACTCCTATCTCACGACGGACAAACGGGTTTTGTGTGAGGAGAGCTATAAATGTTTGTATGGATTTTTGCACCGTGTCGTCGTCCGTGTGAAATACCCAAGAACGGCAACAGTGCGCGGCGTGTCCCCCGTTGCGCGCTCTGCGATCACTTGTCGCCTTGCCACGCTGCGCCGCCGCTCCACACCGGCCGTCGCGACGCACGGACGACTCTCGTAGTAAATTCGGACCATGTATGGACAATTTCGAGCGGGCATAGCCATTTTTTTTGTTTTGCACGATTTTGTTGTGTATGTGTGAGCACATATGTGCTATTCTCGATGTCGTGAGTCATATGATAATTATTTAGCAGAGCGTAAAAGATGTTATTAAACGAAGCAACGAGACACATAGAATTGACACAGCTGATTCGCGTGATTCACGATTGAGTAACCTGTGATTCACAAATCTATGATTCAAGATTTACTTTGGGTTTTTAGAGATTAAAAATACGTTACAAATATTTTTTTTTTTTGGAAAACACAGCGATGGAATCAAGAAATACGGGTAATGCCAGAATTCAATTGTAGTTTCATTAAGAAACGACACATTCACGATTTACGTGAATCACTGGTGACACTATGGAAAGTTCACTTTTCAGATCGAATTCAAGGTTCACATTATATTTTACAAAATAAAAAAAAATGTTGCTATATTTTAAATTTCTTTTAAAAACAGCAAAGGAAGGATCATAGCCAAGAATTATTTCTCAGAAAAATCATTATGTATGTGAATCACCAATAATATGTCAAAGATAGAAAATCTTGTTTTCTCTGATTCACATACAATTCAAAATTGAAAGGATAAAAGACACTGCCGAAAATCGCTAGGACATAGTCAGGATACATGCTCCACCAGATCCTAACCAAGAAGTAATCCTCGCTAGGACAAACGGGAATTATTCAATTTTGTTTCTGTGTCGTTACGAGGCAGTCAAAGAATAAATCTTGTCAGAAGAGTCTAGAATCAAGAATTCGACCACAATGGGGACTTGAATCAAGTATTGAAAGAATAAAAAGTCTATGATCTTATAGAAGATTTAGTCTCCTCTGGTAGATAGACAAAATTAATCCTCACCAAAAGGGCCTCAATTCGCATTACGATTCACAAATAAAGTAATGTGTAAAAAAAACTTTATATTAAAAATTCAAGATTCACATTAATTTTTGTTATAATTTAAAAATTATTATCAAAAATCAATTTTATCAAAAACAGTAAGTGAGCGATTGGCAAGAATAAAGCCTTCACCAAAGAGTCGCACTAGAATCAATCCTTTATGAACCTAGAATTAATCTGTACTTGGACGACAAAGGCGTACAACTGATTCACTTGATTCAAACGTGAAAAAACCCTTTATATTCAAAATTCACATTATTTTTGTTTTCATAATTTTACAAATAATAACGATAATATTCGCAAGATTAAAGCCTACATCCAAAATTTAGAATGGCTCCAAGACAAGAAACCAATTTGGATGATTCAGGAATAGTCAAGTATTATAAGTATGAACTCATTTATACTCGTATTCAAAATATAAAATTCACATTATTTTATATGACTTTAAAAATAATAACATTATTATCAAATTTATCAGTGATTGAGCGATTGGCAAGAATCAAGCTGTCTCATCACCTCACAATACCTTAGCTTCATAAAGCAAACATCACAACACCATCGAATTCAAAGAAAACCAATTTCTCTTCAGCTTAAAGGCAATTGCTCCAATTGAGTCACGCGTGCGCACAACACAGAAATCCTATGCGGTTGCGAGTGTTTCGCGCGGAGAGCGCGTGCTCAATTGTAAACAAAACTCAACACATTCATTTTTAGGTGGTGATGACATCAGCCGAATTGGAATGCAATGGCGTCGGAAAAAAACGTAGAGATTTTTCGTCGTAATTTATCGATAAGAAATTATTAAAAAAATATGTCCGTCTCACAGAGAAACTCCCCCATTCACACTATCATTCATTCATATCCAAGTTTTCTGTTGCTGCTACACTGCTGTTGTCTTCTTGGGGAAACTCAAAAAACCGAAAATAATTAATAATAATCAAAAAATGATAAGTATTTGAAATGCGTTACCACATGCATACACTACGCGACCGTAGTGTACGTCTACCACGCTAGCTCTCTTCGACCTACCCGCTTGAGTTGGGTCTTCATGATATTGTGCAGCTCATTACGGATTATGTTGAACTTCATCATTGTGTCCGAGCTAAAGATCGACCGACCAAATGCGAGGCCTGGATAGTCGGCACAACGACGATTCTGGCGTCGGTACTCGCGTTCGGCCACCACCTCGGTACGTTCGCTCGTACAACGTAGTTTAGCCCATTCTGCGGCATCCGGGTCGTTCTCAAAGTCAATATCATCACTGGCGGCTCCTTCAAGAGGCGGACGTTCTTCGTTGATTACCACCGTCGAAGTATCTGTCGGAGCTATCCGCTTTCGACGCTTGTGCTCCGGTGTGCTGCCTGATTTACTGGACTTGCTGCTACTGCCATCCTTCGAACGAACCTTTCTGATCTTCGGGCTGGGCACCACCGTATCGGGCAACACCTCTACAGAATCAGCACTCGTCAAAACACCCGCATCGATTGTATTATTATTGTCAACACATCTCAAGGCACTCGTTGTATGGATTTGATTGTTTTCTGCATCCAATTGCGTTGTCAGCAATCCTTCCACAACAAAACTATTCGTTATATTCGCAAGCACATTCCGATTGCAATCTTCTATGGGTAGCTGCTGTTGTTGTGCAATCGTTTGCAATTCAGTGTACTGGTGCGCAGCAGCTGATGCTGGCACTGTTGCACTGTCATTGTTTTGATATGTCTCGGGCAGAGGCTCACCGCGTAGCACAGCTATAACTTCGTCCAGTGGTACATTTGAACGTCTTGTACCTGCCAGTCTGGGATGATGTTGATGTCCACGCTTGCGTCCGGCTGCCGGACCTGCGGCGCCTCGATCCCCCATAACTTGTCTCGTTTTGTGTGTGTGTGTTTGGCAGCACAATATAGGTTGGTTGCAATTTACTGTGTCTGCATGAAATCGGCCATGTTTTCTCAGGTGGACGGACGAACGACGTAAGTTTAGTATGAGCTGTCAACGCAAGATGGCGCTACAAAACTCGGTGTCGGCGTTGGCAGCGTTTTTGCCCCGGTAGCCGAAATTTTGCAAATAAAATGTATGTACTTATTTGTTGTTGTTGTCACGATGATTTTTCTTCTTTACTTGTGTATTTTAAATGGCCGTGCGCTGTCGCTGCTGCCACACTAAACGCTGCTTTGTTCAGAGAATTTTATATTACCACTACAATTCGACGATTAAATATCGCCAGCTTGAAAACTGTGTGTATGTGTGATTCCGTTAAGCCGTGATGGCAGACGCGCGTGATGAATACACGATCGCTCGCATGTACACACACAGCTACACTCTCATACACACCCACAGCGCCATTTGCATATGCATACATTATGTGTACATACACACGCGTAGCTTACACCAAGTGTGTGCGCTGTGTTTCCGATCCCAACGGTTTTTCTGTTTTTTCTCTTTAGTATACACATTCTTGCATACACATAACCTAAAAGAAAAGGACAGCCAATTCATCCATAATATCGATATTGTCTGAGAAATTCTTGTGTTGAAGAATTTAATGACAAATGGAAATCATTTCACGCGCAGCCTAATGGTGCACTTCGGAAAATTGCTGGGGAAATGCCGCGCGAACATGTGTGTGCGCGAGTGTGTGTGTGTGTGTGCGTTTCGGAGTAGGGAATATATACGCGAGCGGCACCCGACCGTATTTGGCAGCGTGCGCTATTTTCAGAAATAGCACACATACATACGCCTCGAAACACGATCTAGCCGATTGGCGGCGGAATTTTCGGTATTTTTAGACAATTTGCGAGCGCTCACGTCAATTTAGTTCATGATCTGATTTCGGTAGAGTATATATTTTAATTATAGTGTGTATATAGACGTTGGTAAGTTGAGGTTTATGTTTAGGCGTTAGCCGTTTGGCAAATGGCATTTCCGGTCACGCGCTATATGTGTGCGATTAAAAGCGATGCGGTGCTGCCATCTGTGATGCAAAACAAACTGTCCTCTAATATTTTAGTTTGAAGCTACTTATTTAATCATCATCATTTATTAAATAGTCATTCACATTCAAATGAATTTAAAAACACAATTCAATAAACGACGACAAAAATAATATCGGCAGCCCTATCAATCAGCAAATTACACTGTAACCGCACCCTTCGCATTGACATCTACTGTCAAAATGTGCAACAATAACATAAATTCATTATTCATCACAGAAAAACGTGTGTGCGCAACAATAACATAACTGATATATTATTTTTGTAATTTATTTTACCAAAATATACTAAATACCGTATTTTTATAACAAACCCTAAAGAAATTTACATAAAATGGCCGACAATGAACAAGCCGCCACTACTGCTTCGGCAGCACCGCCGATTGTGCCGAACGCAGACTCTTTTAAGATCAACAAAACACCGGTATGTCTGCTTGTGCTGGGCATGGCCGGATCCGGCAAAACGGAGTTTGTCAAGAAACTGTCACAGTTCCAGTACGACTTGAAAAAACCATACACGATTAATTTGGATCCGGCGTGCAAGGAAACACCGTATTTGGCCAATATAGGTACAAGTTTGAAATCCTTTCTTCATCTTTAGTTTCTAATGACTGTATTTTGCAGACATTCGTGACACGGTGAACTATAAGGAAGTCATGAAACAGTACAAGCTCGGACCAAACGGTGGCATCGTGACCGCTTTGAATCTTTTTTCCACAAAATTCGGTAAGGTTGTAGAGCTGATCGAGAAGGCGGGCACGGACCACAAATACTGTGTGATTGACACACCAGGTACATAAACATGCGGTTGAATTGTATATTTTAAAATTTTGGTTGTGATTCTCGTTTCGTTCAGGTCAAATCGAGGTGTTCACTTGGTCTGCGTCCGGAACGATTATCACCGAAGCACTGGCCACCTCGTTTCCAACGATTGTCGTTTACGTTATGGACGTGGTGCGTTCCGTGCACCCTACCACCTTCATGTCAAACATGCTGTACGCATGTTCGATCCTTTACAAGGCTCGACTTCCGTTCATTGTGGTAATCAATAAGATTGACATTCAGGATCATTTGTTTGCCATGGAATGGATGCAAGACTTTGAGGCATTCCAGGAAGCACTCGAGAAAGAGAATAGTTATGTGAGCAATCTGACACGCACGATGTCTCTGACACTGGACGAATTCTATAAGGATTTAAAGTGTTGCGGAGTATCTGCAAAAACGGGTGCTGGAATTGGTCAATTCTATCAGCTGGTGGCCGAGGGTATCAAGGAATACGAAGCGTATGTTTTTTTGACAGAAAATTTAATAATATATCATTAGCTAAAATCTATGATTTTATAGGGACTACAAAATGGAGTACGAACGCGTGCGTGACGAGAAACTGCTGGAGTGCGCTAAGCAGACAGAAGAACGCCTAACTAAGATCAGCGAGCAGGGACTTGGTGATCAAGTAAATCTGACACCGTTGATCTCTCAGGTATCCGTGGGCCGGGAGATGAGCGACATCTACCTAAAGCACCCGGGCAACGAGAGCTCCGATGATGACGAGGGCACCGAAGAAACGTACAAAGACGCCGGCGACGATGAAATGGAAGACCAGAATTTCAATGAGTTTGTGACAAGTCGTCGGGACGCTCAGATGAGCAGAGCCACCGCACATGTACCCGAGCAAAACTAATATTACAAGTATTTACATTTACACCCCCCGTTTAATAATTGTGTTTTCCTATTTGTGTCTATAAACTTACGTTCTGCAGAGCCTTGTTCTTCTCCTCCAGCTTGGTGTTGACCTGCATGAGAGCCTCTTGTGTCTGGTCCAGGTCGTTCTCAACGGTCTGGATCTTCTTTTGCAGGGAGCGTGCCTCCTCTTCGGCCTGAATTAAGCAATAGGAACAGAAGATAAAATTGGATTCAACGCTACGTTTTCTTATTGGAATTTTGATTGTGCATTACCTTCTCGGCACGAATGTTGGCGTCACGGGCTTGCTGTTCGCAAACCAGAGCACGGTCCAAGGCATTGTCCTTCTCCAGCTTCATCGCTTGCATCTTCTTCTTGATCGCGTCCATTTTGCTAGTGTTTTTTTATTAGCTAACTACACAAACAAATAAATCTGCAAGAGAAGAGATACAAATGGGGATGAGTAAAGAATAAAAAAAACTCTGTGTATGAGGAAAATTTAAGGAAAGGAAATAATTATCAATGACATTGCGAGTTTTCCTTTAGAATACGTAAATAGAGTAATTTATCCTTAATTTTTATATAAAATATATTGACCCAAATATCTTGAATACCAAAAGTAAAATATTTTTCGGATTTAAATCCAATTTTGAAATAAGTGCATTGAGTCACTGCGCTTGAAAAGAAACAGCATTCTTCCGTCCAGCGTCTGTGAAGCGCATCGCACGGCATGCATAAACATTGCACTTTCAGTGCTTATGACTTATTTATACGATCCAAAAATAAATCTGTGTGCATGCGTCATAATTATCTACAGCCACCGATCATAAATCTCTCACGAAATGTTTACGTTTTTCTTTTCAAGTCTCGACGGTGCAATAAATCTCATTTTTCACTTGCAATTCAACTTTTAATCAATTAAACATTTTTTAAAAATAAAAATTCTCTTTCCATAAGTGAGTGCCGCATATGTTTTTGTGTGTTGCAAGTACATACGTAAACAGAGACTCTCACACACACATGCACTCACTCGATTGGACATTGAACTAGATAGCCCCATTTGGTCAAAATTATTACGTATTCGAGAGACGCAATCATAAACAAACACACACACACTCACACATGCGAGCGAGTCAATCAATGCGCACGGCAGCGGTAAACATGTGTGTGATTTAAATTAAATAACTATAAATGTGTTATAAATTATATTCTGACTCGTGTCTGTATTTAATCTTAGCTAGAATCTCAAATCTAACATGCATGATGATTCATATGGCACGTATTCAGACGAAGCGAGCTCGACGCACAGCACACCAGGTAACTGAATTGCACAGGTGTGAAGAATGTTAATGAATCTCCTGTACTCTATATAGTATATTTGTATACGGTATGTAAAATAACTAACGGGTACTTATTTGGTATTTACGGAATTTTCGGCTAATTAACATTGAGTTCAGTTTGGATATGCAATTCTTAAAAAAAATGTATATATTTTATAAGGATTTAAGTCTGCGGGTGTCAATAATAACATATATTTTTTTTTTTTGAAAATAAATAATTTATCTATTCTTTTTTATCGTTCTTCCTGGATTCATTTCATCCAAATTTAGTTAATTGAGAATTAATTTGGATGTATTTAACAGATTTTAAAGGATTTTGTACTAAACTTCTCATTTTTCAAATATTAAAAATATATCCAAAGAATTTATAAAAAGGAAAATACTAATAGAATTCTTAATACTTATAATAACCTAAAACGGAATAGCTAGAAATGGTTAAACCTAGTTTTTGTTTATGTTTAGTGACAAATTAAACCAATTTAAACACGAATTTTGAGTCTTAATTTATCAAAAATAAAATAATAATTAGGAATATAATGGATCATATTCCTAATTATTATTTTATTTTTGATAAATTAATAAAGCTGTTTTTATTCTGCTTTCATTTTAAACACTGAACACAATAAAAACGTAAAATTTTAATGTTCGTGTTAATTGGCCTGTGGCCATATAAATCTTACATTCCAACTACTCAATCTACTATGAATCTACTTTTAAACCGAAAGTTTAAGTAAAAATGCATCGGCTTGTGGCTTTTAAATATAACGTGTGTGTGTATGTGCAATATATGCATTTATGCATTCATATTTCATATATATGTGTGTGTGTGTGTATGTTCGCACCTGACGTGCTATTAAAACTTTATTAATTTCGATTGCATGTGTCTGTCAATCAAATTAGCAGCGTAACGTGAGCTTAAGCAAGAGTGGCGCTTATAAATAACAGGTAAAACTGAAAACAGATTTTTGATTTAGAAATTGTGAGTTCATCTAAAATTTTAATGCAAAATGTAAATGAACCGAATAAAATAATGGAATCTCTATGGAAATTATTTTATTAAAACTTTGATTTATATCGAATTTGGTGGAATTTCATTGGGTATGTTTATAATGAATTTGATAAGTTTACAATTAGAATTAATGAAAATTTAGGCAAACATCATTTTAAATATGCAGGATTTAAAAATTAGGAGATCTTTTTATAAATAAATCTATTCAAAAATATTAAGATAATTACATTTCTTTTGAAAGAAATGGAACAATGTTCAATTCAAAAAGAAACAACCAAAAATCTTATATAACAATCGTAACAAGAAAAATGTCGGTTTTTAAAAATAGACTAAACTCATATAAAATCCGCACCGAAAAGCTCCGAGTTCGCGCAAGATCATAAAATGATCGTATATACGCACGACGCGCACTCATCTTGCGCATATCTATTTCTATCCGCTGCTTATAGCATTACTGCTGCCTAATCTAGTACACACACACATACGCTGGCTTTTTGTTTTTCATTGCTAAAATTAGATTTGCGCGCACACACACACACGCACGCACGCACGCATTTTGTGCGCAAGATCGCACGTCTCGCATATGCATAATCATCTTCCGATATTCTGGCGATCTCTCGCCTTTTTGCCTTATGCCATTTTCATTTTGACTGCACTCCTTAATTCACTATCGGAATTTTGCACTATCACATTTTAGAAAGAGAGAAATTTTAATACTCTTTTTTAAAAACAATAACAATACAATTTCTAAGATATATTAACAATAATGTGTAAGAGAACTGTCGGAGCGCGAACGCAAAAAACTTCTTTTAATATACTCTATATATATTTATTCACTTTCTCTCTGTATACAATAAAGTATTCAAGGAAAACTCGCATTCACAATTAAATTCTAGATAAAGATCAATTCTAACGTTTTTTTCCTTTCGTTTTCTTATTTCTTTCTTCAAAACACACACAATGCGTATATAGACGAAGTATTTAGCTACCGCAGCGGAGCACTGGAATTACTACTTACAAAACGAATCCGCGAGTTGTACAGATTGATGGCGAACTGAAAAGCGGCAAAACTTTTTGATTGCTGTTGGCTGCGCGCGCAAAGATCCTTACCAAGACGACGATATGGTTCTCGTCTTACATAACCCCGCCAAGACGCACACACACACGTGCAGGCCGTCGTCGGTCGGTTTCCCCCCACCGCCACACTCCGCTGCGGCGCCTTTGCGTTTCACTGTGTGCGTTGTTTTTGTGCGCATACATAGACACAGCGTGGCGCAACGGGCAGCCGCCACGAATTTCCCCAAGAGCTTTTCGGCGGTATTGGTGCTTGCGGAGAATGCACTCAGGCACACTCACACCATCACACACCCAAGACACGCACACTAGCAACATCTCACAAACACCAGCATGATTCAACACCCACACACGTGCAGTGGATCACCACACGCATACACTCTCATCAGCTTTTGTATGTGCTCATCTTTGCGCGCGGCAGCATTTCCATCGAAAATACATTTTATTTTGTTTTTCTATGAAACTTGAGAAATATGCGCTTGCGCGCGTAAATGTTTATCAATGATCGGAAATTCCGTTAAATTTCTTTTTATGCGTGTGACGCATGCGCAGATTTTAATTAAATTGTATTTTAGTTAGTTTTAGTATGGTGTATTTCACGATTTTATCAAACAATGTATACATTTTTCAGCAGTAAATATAGTTAATAAATTATATTAAATTTTAGGCAAGTTTGGTTTGGCTAAGTCTGTCTTTCTAAGTCTTCGCCTTGAATAGCAAATCTTCTCGATTAAAATTTATATTCATAATTTATATTTATATTATAAATTCATTGCATAAACACATTTAACTACCGGACATTTTGTTTATTGCATATTTCACACAAAAATGTAAATATATACATTTTATCAATTGGTGTCAGCGGTTTCGGTGGGACGTCACCGAACAGAGTGGAAAAGTGCTATTTTTAAAACGCATTTAATGTATTCAAACAAAAGAGATATGCGCTTGTGTTTAAAATCCTAAAAATGTTTTTAAATAGTAGTCCGGGTTTGTTATTATATGGAAACTGAATTTGAATATAGTATAACTCGAGGTTTATAGAAGTTCTCCTTATTTAGTTTTTCGTCATCTCTATACTAAAAATCAACCCTCACATGCATATTCAGAAGGATAATAATTTTTTGAATTTCAAGTCCTTCAAAAATGTATTTTAAAAAACATAATACATGCAAATAATAAATGTTTGTACCAATTAAAGGTTTTTTTCTATAGGTCTATGGTTGCTGATTAGTTAGACATTATTTGTTTAAATTACATAAATATGGAACTAAGGGCAAGTCTAACACATACTGGCTCATCGGCGAAAACCGAAAACGGTATAGAGTAAAGAAAGCCACACTTTTTATAGCTATTGCCTGAGCTTCTACTTACAGTTTTTGCAAGTCTTTTATTTTTTTTATAGTATTTAAAGTTTGCTGCCTTTGTTATTATTTCTCTCTTAAAAAACTCTAGAAAACATTAGAAAGTGTTTTTTTTTTAAACTTTAAACACCTTTTAAAGTTCTATAAAAATTATGTAAGTTTCAAATAGGTATAAGGTCCATGGACGTTTTATCCGATTAGCAAATGGACTTTATGTCCACATAAAACCGACATAATGTCCAAATGGACAATTGGACATTATGTCGGTTTTATTTGGACATAATGTCCATTTAGACATTATGTCTGTTTTCAATTTGGGGGTTTGGTCACTTAAAAATATGTCCTTATAAAACAGACATACGTTCCATGGACATTATGTCTGTTTTTAAAAGCACAATAAGTCCATGGGAATTATGTATGTTTAAAGCAGACATAATGTACGTCAAAAAATTACCATTAAATCCATGTATTTAAAAGATCACAAATAATGTCCATGGACTTTATGTCCTTTTAAAAGCGAACATAATGCCCATGGACGTTCCCAAGTAACAATTAAAAATTGGTTTAGCTTTTAATATCTGCCAGGTTGATTTTCATTAATTGCTATTATATCGTCACGATTTAACATGTTTTACTATTTAGTCATATTTTAGTTTTTATAGCTATATTGTCACAATTTATCATTTATTACTATTTAGCCATATTTTAGCATTTATAGCTATTTAGCAATAATGACAGTCAGAATAATGTATTTTTATACTATTTTTTGGTCATTATAGCTTTTTAGCTATAAAATCTATTTTTGGTCATTATTTGATCATTTTGACCAATTTTTATAAAATAATTGTTAGTTGGGTTATGTCCGTGGAAATTTTGTCACCTCACCTTAATTTAATCATACCTTCATTTTCTTATTTTAGATTTTTTTCAAGGAGGGAAAGGGTTTTGTTTTGAAATTTAAAATTGAATTTAATATTGTTATTATATTATGGAGGCAGAAAAAAGACGGGTCTTAAAGGCCGACACTCCTCTCGCATTTCCTTTGCCTGGCTAGGGCAGCAGAGGGTCGGCAAGATGCCTCTCCAGGTATTGTTCCCAAGACAAAAACACACAAAAAGCGTACTTAACATAAAACACCGAACACTAAAACAAGAGCTGGTCTCACGCCGGACCAAGACCCGGACGTCTCATGCGTCCTCAAGGCCCTTGATCCAGTAAGGAACCACCCGAGCTGGTCTTACGCCGGACAAAGACCCGGACGTCTCATGCGTCCCCAAGGCCCTTGATCCAGTAAGGAACCACCCGAAAGCCAAACACTTGGCCTCTCGTTCTGGTGGCTCCTCAGCGGAACGATAATGCGACCGTCCGCCGTGAGTGCTCAACATCGTCTCTCGCCTGCCTCTGCTCAACCGTCTCTATATTACATTACGTCTCTATATTACAGGGTATTAGCGTTACGCAATTTAAGAATATCTACTTATCTCTTTGTGATATAAAGGAAAAAGTACAAAAAAAGATTGATTTAAATAAAAATTGTTCAACTTTTCAAGTAAATTCCAATTCTGTTCATATAAAAAAAATCAAATGACGGCTCCTGTCAAATAATGCCATGCAATAATGCTGTAAAAAACTGTTTTTTCGGTTAACCAATTTTTAAATTCTCTATATTAGTTCCGCGTGTCTGTGATCTTGGATTCTAATGCGGCCTAATTGACCGACTTCCTGTCATCCAATAGAGCTAAAACTTGGACCATTGTTTTTTTGACGATGAAAATGCATTTATTAAATTTTCCCCTACAAAAAGGTGTAAACATTTAAAATTAACCCCGTTAGGGGTTGTCAAAGTTAGTTACATATACCAAGAAAAAGGAGTTGAGAATATTAATTTTTTTCAATTTCAAATCCAAAAGACCGGTTCGAACTGTTGAACCAGATTTGGGATACAATTACTCGGCCAATTAAAATTCCCCATCCAGTTAAATAAACCGGCCGGTTGATAAGACCAATTTTCATATAAAAGCATATTTATTGAGCTAAAATAAAAATATATAAAATATTTTTTTTTGTTTAATAGAATTATAAAATATTAAACCAATGTAAAAATATTTTAGATATTCCTTAGAGTCTTCGTGTTTTTCCTAAAGATTTTTTTCAAAATTTTGTTCAATTCTTTAGCACAATATTATACTAAAACCAAAATTCCTACAAAACTAGCCACAGAAAAAGACCAATTTCAGTTAAATTACCATTTTCGGTTAAAAGACTGTCCGGTTAAATTACCCTGACGGTTAATAGGACCAGTTTACCGAGCTAGACCGGACATAAGCTGTTAACCGGTTTATTTTTGAATGGGTAACTAGTTAACATATTTAAAATTTTGTCAGCACTGCACACGGGGTTTGGTCTGCTCACGGGAAGCTCTACAGCTCTGTCAGTTCAACAGAAGCAAAAACGGAAAAAATATCAGGCAAAATTATCAAGAGTAACTAATGTGCACCTTTAATTTGAATTTATTATTGTGATCTTTATAAGGATTTATCATATATATTGAAGGCATAATTATTTGGTTGACATTTTTTGATGGTATTTGTCTAGAACGTCTCGGTGCATCTCACTGTCAAACATCCATATAAAGAAACGTGCGAAATACAGAACTATCACAATGTACAAATGCAATGTTCAAAAGCGGGTTACAATAAAATACAACCAGATCATCGGTTGTGTCCAATACGTGATTTTGCACATAAAATCTATGGGAGCGTCACTTAGGTATGCGTTTTCGCACATCTTCTGGCAAATGCACAATCGCTCTGCGTTGACAACGTACTCTACTTTACTTAAAGTGCATCACACATAATTCAATTTGAATGCAGCAAATAGTGAGTGCATTTCTTATTCTGCGCAGGTGGCATCGCGATAGAATTCTCAATTTTAAAGCGCCTGAAAAAATATTTAATTTTAATTTTAAAGAAATTTTCAAATATACACAGCTGTTTCGACCACAACTTTTTCATCCGCTCATGATATTGCCTAACTTATCCAAAACAAAAACTTTTCACGAATAACGTGTGTTTGTGCTGTTTATTGTAGACTAACATATATCTATATGTAGTCGTATGTAGTATGAAGTCATATATACGATATATAAGATATATCCGATTATATGCGATTTCAAAAGATTTCATCGAAAATACTAAAACGAAACTGCTTTGAGCACGGCGCAATGTAGACCAACTTTTGAATCGATGCCAAAGTATAAACATAGCGCATACATATTTGAATACACACCGAGAAAATGATAATTTTCGTGTGCGTGTGCTTGTTTCGTTGGGTTAGAACGATTTTTCCGTTACGGACGGAGGTGTCGGACGTTTTGCGTGGTCTTGCGAAAGCATTTTCTAATTTGGTGGCGCGGCGGCTGCGGCGGCGGGCGGCCGAACAACAAAAATAAATCGAATGTGTTTCTGAAGCCCCCGCATGCACAGCACATATATACACGTATAATATATACGCAAGAAAACATGTTTTCATCATAATACTCTAGCAGCGCCTACACGTAAATGATAAAATACATAAACATATATACACGGACATTTAAATTCAACGGACAGTTGGTTTTTATAAAAAAATATCTGTTTTTTTATTATGCAAGAAAAGACTTTTTATTAGAAATCTATAAATACCGTACTTTAGTATTGGTATTCTTATTTAATTTCAATTTAACGTATTTTTAAATCATTTTAAAAAATGATGTTCATAGGCATATCCAGAAAATGGTTTGGGGTGGGACATATCATCACGATAATTTTAAAGGGATTTAAATTCTGTTTTTACAAAATTCTGCTTTTCAAAATTCTTAAATTTGTTTTTTTTTAAAACTCAATTTTAAATTCTGTCTTTCAAAATTATTCGTTTTTAAAATTCTAGATTAAAAAATTAGGAAATAATAAAAAATGTTTGTGAAAAGATAAGCGCATGTTTCAGTGTATTTTACCTAAGGATCTAAAAAAATCCTCTATTTCTAAGTTTTTTTATTCAGGTTCTTAAGTAAACCAAAAACCTGTAAAAGCTCAACTTCCTTACTATGTCAACAAACCTGGAAAATAGCACGGCCTGAATATTTTGCATTCGTTTATTTAAAATATCAATAAGTAAGGATCAGAGCCGGAATTCGGACCTGGTACCGCCACTTTATGATATTGATATACCCTTAACCATAAATGAAAAAAAAATATATAAAATAAAAAGAAATATATGGTTTGTGTAATATTTCTAATTGCCATTTTTTTCCTGGGGGAGACATGTCTTCATATCCCACCCCCTAAATTCGCCAGCTTTTCGGTGAATACCTATAACAATTGATCGCCAAGATAAGTTTTTTTAGAATTGATAAAACTAAACGTAAAATAAATTGAAAGTTTTTTTATCAAATTTGGATCATTCGAGGTTTTAAAAACGAAGGAAACGCACGTTTAACGATAAAAAATTGGAAGTCTTTATTTTCCTAATACAAACGTCAATTTAAGCATTTCCCACTATATTATATTCCTCCATAGCAATTTAGTATTACAAAAGTTAATAGCACTTAATAGCTATTTGATTTATCTAAATAAAATTATATGAAATGCTTAAAAACAGCACAATTTAAACCCGATAACCAGAATTTTGAAATAAATAATGTTATAAGTACTGAGATCGAAAAAATTCTAACTTTGAAATGTTATAAACACAAAATTCCCACACAGACTAACAAAAATCATACAGTAGGCTTTGCGTTAAAGAATTTCTAATAAATTTCTGTTAGAATTGTTCCGCTATGTAAACATAAGTTTGAGTTATGACATCGGAAAGAAAAGACACAAATTAATTTTTCGATTTTCTAAAGAACATCCGCAATGGAGTCCGAAAACCATTGCCAACAAGGCAAAATTTTCACAAAAAACTGTATCAAATATTCGGTTTTGGAAGAATAAAAGGTTTCGTATGCCGGCAGAAGTCGAAG
>JAAAKO020000006.1:127017-147614 GCA_010015015.2 Bolitophila cinerea | reverse complement strand
ACGGGACTCGACCAAAATCAAACGGAACTTGCCGTCCTTATCTTTACGGTTTCGCTCCAAATGCTTACGGATGGCGACGGCTTTCTTGATCAAATAGTACAGATCTTCTGGAATGTCTGGCTTCAGACCAACGGACTTCATGATCCGCAAGATCTTGTTGCCGCTGACGAAACGGACCTGGGCCACACCATGAGAATCACGGAGGATGATACCTGTAACCAAAAACACAGACATACCCGGATTAGTTCAGCCGAACGCAATCGACAAAACTTTTACATAACCTCAAACGAGGACTTTTTTTAAGAAATATACATACCGATCTGGGATGGGGTCATGCCCTTCTTGCCCAGTTTCTTGATCTGTTCCTTGACATCTTCAGCGTTCAGCTTCAACCATGAAGGAACGGTGCGACGGTAGGGGAGAGCGGATTGGGAAATACCCTTACTGTGAACACAAAAAAGTCGATTAGTCTCGATATACGTCAACACACCACATGTGAACAAGTATAAAATATTTCTGTTTCTCAAAAAAAACGCAAAAAACTTTACACATAATATTGAATGGCTTTAGTTGTCTGTTCTTAATTGTAAATCATATAGTTTATCACTTTAAAATCCATATAAAATAATTAAATTACCCAGGAGCGTGCATACGACCCATCTTGTATTGTATGAAATTACACAGAGAAAGAATTAAACGGAAGTGTCGCCATGTTTTCGAGCAAACACATTTCAATACCGAAATGTCAAAACTGCATTGCCGACGTGGTGAGTTTTCTTGTAGTAGGGCTAGGGCTGTGTATTGAGCTATTCCGGTTTGAGGTTATGTACCTTTCTGGTTTAAAATTAGATAAACAAAAAAATTAATTAAAATTAAAAGAAGGAAAAGAAAGAGTTCATTTAAAGAAATTCATACTTAAATTATTATTAAAACTTTGTAAACTGGCATGGTAACTAAATTCCAAGCGAAACCCCAATTCACTTTGGGACAGCTAAAAATATGCGGTATAAGCTCGGTAATGGAATGGAATGCAATAATAATTTTATATTTTTATTTTTCATATAAAACCCATGTCAGTACGCATAGTTTACGTTTACTTAGTACTAGGCATAAGGCAGTAAACAGATGAAATTTTCTTTATTAAACGCCGTTGATATACAGATAAGAAAAAAAAATTTAAAAGGGTCTTTTTGCTACTTTTGAATGTCTATAATAACTCGGGTCCTATTCGGCTTTTCGACTAACTATTTTTTAGAAGTCATAAGATGGAAAGCTTTCTATAGAAAAACAAGAACGATAAAGGACGGTTAAGCATGGTTGGTTTACTAAAACCCTTTGTTTATATATAATACTCAATACTAGTATTCATTCTAAAAGGAAAACCTTCGCCCAAATTAATTCAGTATTACCAATAGTAAAAATATCATATTTTTTTTTATCGCTACAGATTTTTGTGGGTTCGGTCGGTAACACAGATTTGCAGCGCATCATATATGTATTTGTATGTATAAATGTATATGTATGTATGTATATATACATTTCGCAGTTCACATCCGGCAACACTTTTAAACACACATACAAGAGATAAAATGGCCGCGTCAAAATGTTGAGCGGCTTGCTGTCAAAATAACAACCAATTTCGACTGCAATTATGAACGTATCTGCCTTAGAAAATAGTTAAAATTAAATTTCCAACAAACATCCACAACCGTGATCTGGATGTTCGGCATCTGAACGTCACCTTTATTGCCCTCGAAGTCGCATGAACAGGTAAACACACACACTCACACAAACTCTCATCGCACCACACACACATAAAAAATTGATCATGGTTGATTTGGAGCTAGTTATATACACTTTCGTGTCGTTTGCGGCAGGCCATTCAAAACCATTATTTTTCGCATGCACATCACCTTTATAGTCAGTGCTGTGAAAAATAATAATATGTATTTAAAATTATGTGTTTCTTATTAAAATCTTAAATATTGCAGATTCTCACATTAAATATGTCGAACAGTGATAGTAGTAGTGATTCCGTTGGGAAGCTGCGTCGCAGATCTAAACGCAGTGTTGTTGTCAAGTTCTTGTTAGACGACGACGATTCTGATGATTCCGAGAATAGCGTAATGCGTGCTGGTCCATCGGGTCGCGTTGCAAAGAAACTTCCATCCTCAGACGAGGACAGCAGCAGTGGATCCGAGCCAAACATCAAACGGATGCGCACCACAAACGCAGCAGCTACCAAGGCCAAACGCAAACCGTACATTTATTATTCTAGTGATTCATCCGATGACTCGTCATGGTGTCCAGATGTATCCGACTCGGCAGCGGCACAAGTTCAAGAGTTGCCTGCTGCAGAGCAACCAGTCAGTTTAGTTCCAGACGCAACCGAAGAGTTACTATCGTCGGACAGCAGTGACAATGAGGCCGCCGAAAAGTGTCCGATCTGTTTGCACTCGTTTCGAGAGCAGGAGATTGGCACACCGAATGTTTGCGAACACGTTTACTGTGCTCCGTGCATCGAGGAGTGGTCAAAGAATGTGCAAACATGTCCGATTGACCGAAAAGAGTTCGATCGTATAATTGTTCGAAGTCGTATGGAGGGCGGCAGTTTTGTGCGTGAGATAAAGGTTGTGGCCGAGAAAATATCCTTGGAGGATAATGATGATCTTACGTTGTGCGAGGTGTGTCGACATGGAGATCGTGAAGAATCAATGCTTTTGTGTGATGGATGCGATCGAGGATTTCACATGCACTGTCTTCATCCGGCTTTGACCGAAATTCCGGTGGGTGCATGGCATTGTGACAACTGTTTTGCCTCTGAGGCATCTGCCAATGAGGAAGAAGAGGAAATTTCACAACTAGTGCAAGAGATGCAAATGGAGATCGGTATGCCGGAGACACGTTTGCGTGTAAGACGCATAGATGATACGCCTAGGATTTTAAGGACTCGTCAAAGTGAACGGATTCGGGCGGCGATTGTTAGTCGAATAGCTCCATCGCGAAGACATGCTGATCCCAGTGCTACCGAATCAATGCTAGGCATGCCATTACCAGGTAAATATTATTTTAAATATATTTAAAACTAGAAATTTACATAATAATATCAATCGAATTATGTGCAGGTCCTTCGAGAGTCGTGCGCAGAACCACAACAACAACAACGCGCACGTCCCGTACAACGACCGTGCGTCGTAAATACCGTAAGCAACGGCGCCGACGACACACGTACGTCGTCGAGTATGACGTAAACAACTTTAATGAGAAATTCTCGTTTAAAACCACGAAGCGAACGATCAAGCGTAGAAAGTCCAAAAAAGTTGGAAAACGTCGTCTTGCCAAGCGCACAAAGGTCAAATGCTCACGAAGCACTCGCAATCGGACCGCCACCCAACAGCCACCGGCTGCTGGAACATCGTCTACACGCAGTAGTGGGGGCTCCACGACTACTGTTGCACCGAAACTTCATCTTTTTGGAAATCCGAATGCTTTAGAGTATTTCTCAGATGATGATGATGAACCAATGATGGGTTCCGATGAGAATGCCGGTCGTGGTTTAGGCGGTGATGGAGGCACAACTTTATCAGCAGCTGCTCTGTCGTTCACTCGCATCGGTGGCAGTAGCTCGCTGCGTAGGCGTAAACGAATAGTATCAGCATTGGAGACAGCTCCACAGGCTCCAGTTGATGTTCTGTCAAATATAATGGATACAATGGATCGTTGGCACACAATGACCACGGAAGTGGACAAAATTAAGATCGGAGCGAATGGTGAGCTGATTGGTAAGGCAACTGGCAAGGCTGACAAGAAACCTAAGAAAGAAGATTCTAAACCAGTCGAGGCTGCTGGACCTGGCAACGCAGACATCGTAAATGCACCGAACTATCAACGCGGTGGTACTCCAGGTAATGGAGGCTATCATAATAATAGTCGTTTCCAGAATTCTGGTGGAAATTATCGTGATGGTGGTGGCGGTGGTGGTAGCAGTGGACACATGTCGAATAACAACTCAAATAATGGAAATAATGGTGGTACATCGAGTGCAGGATCAGGCAGTAGCAGTGGTGGTATGAGTTTTAGTATATTCGGTCCCCGACCAGATCCAGGACAACCATTATCGGGCGGTGATAGCTGTTCTAATTTTTCACCGCAAACACCACCTCGTTTTCCGATTACACCGAATCGGGGTGGACGCGGTGGAGCTTCATTCCGACCGCGTACACCACAGAATCATCATCGGTTTCCACCGAGGAACTTCAACAACCGTTTCATGGGAGCTCCAGTTAATCATGAGCCATTACAACCGTTGGGATTATACGATGACATGGGACAGGATGCCGTTGATCGATCCGGTACATTGTTTGATCATGGTTTTCGCGTTCCACCACCAATACACCAGGTACAGCCTGCGTCGTTGTTGCCCATGATGATGACTCCACCGCCACCAATTCCACCGCAGATTCTACCGGTTCCATCGCTAACAGGAATTCCACATTTAATGTCGCCATACAACAACAATATGGCATTGAATTTTCAAATGCCTTCGCAACCGCTGCCAATATATGGACCACAAAATCTACCCGCATCTGAAGCATACGATCCCGAAGCGTTGGAAGAGAACGATGAAGACGACGATTTAGACAAAACTGTGCTAATGGACGAGCCGGAGGAAGAAACAGCTAGTACTTTTTCACTAGATATTCCGTTGCCATCAACCACACCAGCAAATGCCAGTGGACCGGCCACCGAAACTGCGACAATAACTGGCAGCACAGCGAATCGTTGGCAAAATGCTATTCTAAAAGGATTGGATGAGTACGGCAGTGACGAAGAGGAGAATGACTGTCCAAACATCAGTGTTTACTCAGCCGAAACAATGGAACTGGCTCGAGAATCCGAGAATTCTGAATCACAAACTGCCCTACCGGCAGCTGCTGTGGCGGCCAATGAAGAAAACGATTTGGAAAAGGATGAGGATTTGGTGCAATTAGACGATGACGACGATGATGATGGTGATACTAATGCTGCAGAGGTTCAGACGGTGGAAGAAACGAAATCTACTGTTGAGGAAAATGATGAAGAAGACAAAAGAACTAATGAGGATATCAGCGCTGCTGCTGTTGAGTCAGTCACTGATCCAGATGCAGCACCTAAAAAACGCTCGCGTACAAAAAAGAACGTACTAGACCTGTACGATGACAGTGACTGGGAAGAATGGAACGTTGACAAAACGGATGACGATAAAATAGATGCTGCCGTTGAAGGTGATGCGCCCGCTGCCGCTGATTCGCACAGTGAAGTAGAGGATGAACGTAGCTACACCCCGTGCCTGGACGAACAGGTGCCAGCTATTGCAGGCAGCAAAGACGACGAAACAGACGATGAGTCCGAGAACGAAGAAGACGGAAAAGGTGGTGAAACAACCCGCACGTATGAACTGTTTCCACGCAGTGAAAGTGGTGCCGGCATCGAGGGTATGGAAACCGAACTTATCTCCGAGGATGAAAACGAAGATCTACTCAATAAAGCCAGTGCACCTGAAGGTAAGAAAACGGAAGAGAAGAAAAAAGACACAAGCTCGTCGAAGAATGAAAAGAAAGATAAAGATAGTGGCAGACCGAAGAAAAAGTCCAGCAAAGATGATAATTTCAAGAAAATCAGCAAAAGTAATAAGGAACGGAATTACAGAGACAAGAGAAACAGTAGTCGTGGTCGACGTGGTGGTCGTCGTAGTAAATCCCGTTCTAGATCTCGTTCTCGATCAAGATCACGATCGAATAATAAAGAAAATCGAGGCAGATATAGTCGACGTGACCGATACCGCAGGCGCGAGACAAAGAGGAAGGACATTGAACGATACGACGTTCGTAACGTTATTGATCGACAAACACGTCCCGTTAAGGACAAGTATGGTAGGGATACGTCAAGACCGTCTAGAGACGGTAGTCCTAGGCGACGCACTTCTAAGTCACCGATTGCCCAGCGTACAAGTAAGAGTCACTCACCGCCGGCTAGAAGACGATCCATGCCAAAGCGTCGATCGTTGTCCCGGCACGCAGCTTCACCACCACCCCCAAGACGGCGGTCTGTACCGCGCAGACGCTCAAACTCCCGTGGCGGCCGAAGACCAGCATCCGCAACAAGACCGCTTCTCCGTAAAATGTCAATTTCACTGTCTCCCTCACCGGTACCACAGCACCAAGGCGGCTCAGTTTCACCACCGTTTCGCATGCGTTCACGTACTCCTCCACCATCTCGTCAACACATTGTCAATGGTAAACCAAAGTTCACACGTAGATCTAAATCGATTTCTCCCAATCGAATGCGACACAGTCCGAGTCCATCGCCGTCCGGTCGAGCGAACCGGCTGAAGCGCAAAGATCGTGATCGTAAAAAGAAAAGTACCACAGATCAGACGAAATCTAGCCGTCGACGTACGAAACGTCGCCTGGACAGTCCGGACGGTCAGCACACCAAAAAAAGGGCAGTAGCAGTCGGTGGTGGTGGTGTTTTAAATAACATGCGTGTCGATGAAGTACACGCCCGTTCGCGATCAAAATCCTATGAACGAGCAGCAGCTAATCAATTGTCACCGTGGTCTAGTAGCTCTACACCGCCACCAGCACAAACGCATCGCAATTCGGCTGCTGTGGATGCGTCCTCGTGGACACCACCATTGCATGCAAACGAAGCTGGACACCTGACGGTCATACTTAAGAACAAAGAAAAGCGAAAGAAGGACAAGAAAGGACGCAAGACGTCTAAACGTAGTGGCAAGAATGGCACAAAAGAGCGACGGAAGCAACGCAATGCTGGCGGAAGTGGAGGTGCTAGTGACAAACACGACCATGATCATCAAGCAGCACTGTCCAAGGAGGTTTTTGCGTCTGGTGATAATATTCTGGTAAGCGTTAGTTTCAATAAAGATACGACGAATAAAACGAAACAAACGACCATCGTTACAATGCCACCGTCCAAAGATCAGATTGTTTCGAAAAAACAACAGAACACCGACATCCAAGCATCCAGACGCTCTAAACGCCCGGTCAATCGGAAGCACAAGAAAATCGATCAGAAACCAGTGGCTATTATTGATCTGGATCGTTCGCCGTTCATGGAGATCACCACATCGCCACGTGCAATTATTATTCTGAGTGATGACGATGATGACGATGACGCCATCATTGTGACACAACAGCCACTACAATCCCAACAGTCCCAACAACAACAGCAACAGCGTCAAATCCCATTGGCCACCGATGGTGAGGCCACAGACAGTAGTAGTAAACCATCATCATCACAACAAAACCCCCAACAACTGTCCCAGCTCCAGTCACCCGTCACACACGACGATGACGACGAACTAGACTATGAAATGTCCATGCTCGGACCAAAGACACCGCCCGAACCATCCTCAACTGTCAAATTCTCACTTCCCCTGAAATCCAAATTGCGTTCGGTAAATAATCCTTTGCACGATACACAGGATGAAGACAAACAAACTGATGATGACGATGAACAAACTGGTGAATTAGACACGAATGACGTCACAATGAATGCAGCAATTCCGGCAGTCACCCAAAACAAAGTCGGACCAAACACACCGCCAGAGTCTGGACCGTGTTCACCGGATGCCTACGATCCGTTTGAGCCGACCAAGTCACCGGATTCAAATTCAACGCCTCACAATAACGATGATGCTGGTGACAGTTCACCAAACATGGAATCGCATACGCCTGAGATAGTAGATGCGATGGTGATTGGAACGGACACCACAAACGACAAGCATGTTAAACCCGTTGATCTTGCGATGGCATTGATCAATTCAAAGGCATCTCTAGACGCAGCGCACACGCTTCTGAATAGTACGTTGGGCGGAGGCATTGACGAAGACGACGACGATGACGTGCAAATTGTTTCCTCATCGCAAGAGTCCATAAATGGTCCGACTGACATCGTTGCGGTGTCCAAAAACAACTCAACCGGCATTCAGGTGTTGAGTAACGTTATCCTGTCAAAGTCTTCGACTAACCGAACACTGGGACTGCTTCCGTTACCTAGTTTCTCTTCCTCGAACACCATGAAATCATCATCGCCCATGAAACCGAAGCAAATTCACACGAATAGCAGTATCATTAGTAAGCTGCCATTACCGAAGCTATCCTCGAAACCATCGGCAAATCGTCTGAATGGCAACGACGAGAATATGGAATTCGAGTCGTCACCGTACTCACCGGATTCAAGTGACTACGATGATCTTTTCGAACCGCCACCAGTTTCCCCGCCATCCAATTTGGTTCCAATCAAGAAGGGTCTGAGTGGTAAAGCCGGAGCGGCAGCTGCTAAGGCAGCAGCCGGGTCAAAGGTGGAAATGTTTGACGATTTGTTTGGTACTTCATCACCGGGGATTCGTTCAAAGGGAGGACGCAAGAGGCCATCACGATTTAACAAAAAAATATCGTCAGGTGCCAAAGGTTTGTATTTCAAAAAAAAATATATATATTTGATTTGATTTTTTTTTTGTTTTATTTGTAGCAAATACAAAGTCTGCGAGTCAACTCGGCTACGGCAAGATGTCGGAGGATCAAATACGAATTCTTGACGACCTACCCGGTTCGGCGGTAGAACTACAACGCAAGGATAAGGTATTATTTCTCCTCATTATTCCAGAAGGCATTTGTAAATAATATTTTTCTTTTTTTACTTCGTTTAGTTCTTGCGAAAGCTTAACCGCCAGGAGCGTGTCGTCGAAGAAGTCAAACTAGTATTGAAGCCACACTATAACAAGAAACACGTAACAAAGGACGAGTACAAGGATATTCTTCGACGTGCCGTTCCTAAAGTACGTACACACTGGAAAACGCTTTATTTTTTCTTCGTTTTAAACTAATAATTGTATTTTTGTGATACACAGGTATGTCACAATCGCACCGGCGAGATAAACCCGAAGAAGATCAAAGCATTGGTTGAGGCATACGTCCGGAAGTACCGGCATCGGAGAAAACAGGCGACCGGCAACAGCGGTACGGCCGCAACAGCTTCGTCTAGTAAATAAGAAATATTAGGCTTATTATTATTATATATAGTTATATTTATATTTCAAAAAAAATGTGTGTACGGGAGTTCAAACTCGAGATTCGTGGCGTGTTCTCACACACACACACAACTATCATGATGTTTTGTTTCAGAAAATGTAATTATTATCTCGCGTATCTCAAAATTGTATGTATGCTTTTTACATATATTCACACCAACACACACACACAACATACATAAAACACACACATAACAAAAAGAAACACATGTAAATAGAATAATTTTTCGATTGTGAATTTGAGAAAGTCTACAAAAACTAAAAGTTTCACTTATACAAGTCTTATATAAATTTATATAATAATTATTCAAAATTTAAATTAAACCAATCGTATGTTATATTATAATTATATAAATTATATACTATTCTAGCACATAATTATTGCAATTATAAGATATAATAACCCCTCCCTATCTCCAATTTGATTTGATTGCTTTATAATTATTATATTAAAACGATTATATGCATGTGTGGATTTCATGTTTTTTTTAATATTGATATTTATTTCAGCACATTTATATCAATACATATATATATATTAACATAATTATATATATATATATATATATATGTATATGTAGCAATAAGGTGTAGTTACATGATGAGAACAAAATAGAATTTAAATTGAAACTAAATAAAAATATCAAAAATATTTCGTGTCTATCTTTGTTTTTATAAAAAATGTTTAGTTTCTTTTTTCAAACAAAACACCGGGTCTCTCTTCATCTAGGAATAACACAAGACTTTTTTCTATTTTGCTAATATTTTTACGTATTTTTTGAATCACGAATCTTTTTTAGTCCCTTTGGGCCACCCAGCAACATAACAATTCTGAAAGAATAAAACAAATAAAAAAAATTATTAGTTTAAATTAAACTCTAGCTATAAAGATTGTGTATTAGCCACTTACATATTTTTGAGATTTGGATAGTACATGGAGATGTGCACCAGCAAGGAAACCGGAAACAGACCGGCCAAACTTGTGTGCGTCTTATTCGCAATGGCGGTGGCCATAAGGAAGGCACAGCGCTCGGTCGTCAAACGGCGATCGGTAGACTTAACCGAATGGCCGTATTCTGTGTTTGGCCGGTCGGTGAAGGAGTGCTGCAGGAAATCGCTAAACGTAGGTCCAGGACAGAACAGCGTCACATCTATCTGAGGCATGTCCATACGAAGACTGTCAAAGTATCCCTACACAGAAACATAATAATAAATAGATAGTACGTTAGTGTGGTGATTCATTTAAGAATATAATATAAGATATAGAAGAGTATATCTTACATGAATTGCATGTTTTGCGCCATTGTAACTTGCCGATCCCGGAACTCCCACCAGACCGGTAACACTTGACGTTACTGCAATGTGCCCTCTTCTAGTTTTACACTCCACCACGTGCCTGCAATATACCCTGGACAAATTCACCACAGCAAACACGTTCAGCTCAAACATGTCCCGGTCAACGCTAAGCGCTATCTCGTGCCATTCTGCCCGTTGTGATCGACCGGCATTTTGTACCAGAACATCAAGGGCTCCTCCGAAATAAGCAAGAACCTTTTCAAATGCTGCCTCATGTTTGTCAATCTCAAGCATATCCATTTCGAGCACCAAAATATCGTCGGATTTCAGTGCAGCACCAGCAGCGTCCAAACACTCTTTCTTGACGCGCTGTAATTCTTCTTCGCGCCTTGACGATATACACAGACGCACCCCGTTTTTGGCAAGTTCTATGGCCAGGTTTCGACCGATTCCACTTGAGGCACCCGTCACCCAGACGACTCGGCCTCGCATTGAATGGATCGGCACGCCAAACTTACTCTTCCAAAACAACTCAATGTCCGAGTCCAAGAATGCATAGAGCAGCAGAAGTACAACATGGTAGATAATTACAGTTGAACCGATGAGCTCTAATAAGCTCCAACTTCCTGCTGCAAATTCCATTTTTTATGATCTGAAAATTAACCAGTGTGTTTAGATCAAAAATGTAAATACATATATTATTAAGTGAAAACGACACACTGAAAATAATATGTCCTCGGTGATCGGTTTTAATCATGTTTCTTTACTGTCAGTTCAGTGGTGTTCAGCAGATTGCAGATGGTTGCAAAAATTTTGACAGCGATCTGAAAATATAGGTGATTACTTGAACATTTTTTTTGCAAATCAGTTACTTTGGACTTTGGACCATTTTGGAGCGCAATCTTTAAAAAATAAATTTATTTTATTAGAAATTATTAGAAAGTTTTTAAGAACTGGGATCACGTAATCATATAAATTGTTTTTGATATAGTATATAGGTTATATATTTGCATATATTATTCTTATATATACATGCAGAAAAATACTAGGACCAGTATCAGACTGCCCAAAATATACTTGCTTCCTGATCATTTTCCTCCAACATTTTTTTGTGCCAACCACCCTATCACCCTTTTTCGGGGCTTTTAACTTTGTATGAAACTTCTTTATTTAAATAAATAAAAAATAAAAGTTAATAGGTTTGAATAAATGTTTTATTTAAAAAAATAACTGCATCATTACATTTTACCACAAAATATGGCTTCGGAATAGTCAAATTTTGGGGAACGTCCCACTAAGGGGATTAGGGGTAAAGCCAACATCATGTATATAGACGTAAATTAAATACTTTTAGCGCGCTTTTACAAAATACAAAAAAAAAACAAATATCTTACCATGCCCAACATATATTTTGGAGTAAAGAAAAGGGTTTCCCCTTAAAATCTGACCATGCAAACCCCTATTTTGGGGTAAAATAAAATAATTTATTTTAAATCTTTTATTCACTTACCTTTTAACTTTTTTTTTCTTTAAATGTAAAAGTTTCATACTAACTTAAAAGCCCCAAAAAGGTGATAGGGTTGTTGGCGCAAAAAAAAGTTGGAGGATGATTATCTAGAAGCAAAACTGAACTCTGCCGTTTTTAAATATTTTTTTAATAAACGCCCCATATTGTACCTTTGCCAAAACTATATAAAAAACTTCTTTAATATAAAAGGGGCTCAACTGATGGTTTTGTATGTGACTAGGACTTTTATTGCCTTAGCAATTTGAAAGCGTATCAAAAGATCACGTGAGATCGGTGGTTGAATGAAGTAAAAAACAGCACTTCCAAAGATCAGACACGGTGGGATCCAAATCTTTTGGCTCCTACAGAATGGTGCAGAGAATGCACTTAATTTAAAACCTTGCTTAAGTATAAAATATAGCGCCATTTCATTTACATAAAACAATATAATACATTGCGTAACCTTTCCTGAAACATCCTTTTGACCAAAAACCCTAGAAAATTTTCGACTGACAAAGCTACATTAGATTGGTTTCGGTTCGAATGAAAATCCGCAGATTTCTTACCGAGATTTCGGAGTGGTCTTGCGTAATTTCGTAATTAACCCTAGCTATAGGAAATATTTATTACAATGTAGCACTGCGGAATAATTGATTGAATGTCACCTCGGTTATCTAAATTGATTGATAATCCCCATTGAGTTTAAATACACATGTTCTATGATAATCCCTCCTAGAGACCTAGACTAAAAATACTAAAATCAAATATAAAAGTAATAACAGAAAGTTCCGTGTCCATTCAATTTTATTCAAATACTCAATAACAATCCAAATACTATTTTACAGCGCAAAACAAACGGAGAAATGCACAAAATATTTCATTATGGAATGATGTGTTGGTTAGACCGGAGAAACGGCATGAAGATCCGAAATTGATTATCAGCATAAAAGAATAGACGAGAAGAGTGGGTCACGCGTACAAGATGTTGTGTGCACGCGTTGGTCGTACTTCATTGAGAATACTGCGGAGTGGAGTGTGTTGGAAGGTGGGCGGGGGTGTTGAGGGGAGCGAATAAATTAATCGACCTCCTCGATGGTTGGTCCAGCACCGCCACCGGCATTTGGTGCAGCGCCTGCACCGGGGAAACCAGCTGGCATACCGCCTGGCATACCTCCTGGAGCACCACCGGCACCAGCGTACAGCTTAGAGATGATTGGGTTGCAGACGGCTTCGAGTTCCTTCTGACGGTGCTCGAATTCCTCCTTCTCGGCGGTCTGGTTACCGTCCAACCACTTGATGGTCTCGTTGCACTTGTCAGAGATCAGAGTACGGTCGGTTTCGGGAATCTTGCCCTTCAGGTTCTCTTCGTCCAAAGTAGCTTTCATGTTGAAGCAGTACGACTCAAGGGCGTTCTTGGCGGAAACGGTTTCCTTCTGTTTCTCGTCCTCGGAACGGTACTTCTCGGCTTCGTTGACCATGCGCTCAATGTCTTCCTTGCTCAGACGACCCTTATCGTTGGTGATGGTAATCTTGTTCTCCTTGTTGGTCGACTTCTCGAGAGCGGTAACGTTCAGGATACCGTTGGCATCAATGTCGAAGGTGACCTCAATCTGTGGCACGCCACGGGGTGCTGGTGGGATTCCGGAAAGTTCGAACTTGCCCAACAGGTTGTTGTCCTTGGTCATGGAGCGTTCGCCCTCGTACACCTGGATCAAGACACCGGGTTGGTTGTCAGAGTAGGTGGTGAAGGTTTGTGTCTGCTTGGTGGGAATGGTGGTGTTCCTCTTGATGAGCACACTCATGACTCCACCGGCGGTTTCAATACCCAGAGACAATGGGGTGACGTCCAACAGCAAAAGATCCTGGACCTCTTCGGACTTGTCTCCGTGCAAGATAGCGGCCTGAACGGCGGCACCGTATGCGACAGCCTCATCGGGATTGATGGACTTGTTCAGCTCCTTGCCGTTGAAGAAGTCTTGCAACAACTTCTGTACCTTTGGGATACGGGTGGATCCTCCGACCAAGACGATATCGTGAATGGTGGACTTGTCCATCTTGGCGTCACGGATGGCCTTCTCGACGGGTTCCATGGTGGAACGGAACAGATCAGCGTTCAATTCCTCGAAACGGGCACGAGTGATTGAGGTGTAGAAATCGGTACCTTCGAACAAGGAGTCGATTTCAATGCTGGCCTGGGTGGAAGAGGACAGAGTCCTCTTTGCACGCTCGCAGGCTGTGCGTAAACGACGCAGAGCACGCTTGTTCGTGCTCAAGTCCTTCTTGTGCTTGCGCTTGAACTCCTGCACGAAGTGGTTGACTAGACGGTTGTCGAAATCTTCACCTCCCAAATGGGTGTCTCCGGCGGTAGACTTGACTTCGAAGATACCATCATCGATGGACAGGATGGACACATCGAAGGTACCACCGCCCAAATCGAAAATGAGAACGTTGCGCTCACCGACGGCCTTCTTGTCCAGACCGTATGCGATGGCAGCGGCGGTGGGCTCGTTGATGATACGCAATACATTCATGCCGGAAATGGTACCAGCATCCTTGGTGGCCTGACGCTGAGAATCATTGAAGTAGGCTGGCACAGTGATGACAGCGTTTGTGACGGTCTTGCCCAAGTAGGCCTCGGCGGTTTCCTTCATCTTGGTCAAGATCATGGAGCTAATCTCTTCGGGGAAGAAAGTCTTCTTCTCGTCCTTGTAGGACACTTCGATCTTTGGCTTTGTGTCGAAATCACGAACATCGAAGGGCCAGTGCTTCATATCAGCCTGGATGACGGGATCGTCAAACTTGCGGCCAATCAAACGCTTGGCATCGAAGATGGTGTTCGATGGGTTCATGGCGACCTGGTTCTTGGCAGCGTCACCGATGAGACGTTCGGTCTCTGTGAATGCAACGTACGATGGTGTAGTACGGTTGCCCTGGTCGTTGGCAATAATTTCGACCTTTCCATGTTGGAACACACCGACACAAGAGTAGGTGGTACCCAAATCGATTCCGATTGCGGGAGCTTTAGTGGCAGCCATCTACAAATCAAAAAAGAAAAAAATTAATATTAATAAATAAAAATAGGTGTCATCAAATGTATGACAACAACGCATTATGTTAAGAATGTGCAAAATAATTTTAAAATACGACGCAAGAATGGAAAAATAGGTGAAGAACACGTGTGCTTTGCTCAAAATGGAGTCTGCCTATCACGGAAATTGCAGTGCGTGTGCACAAGCACTATTATAGCATTGATCAAACGAAAATAGATTTGTTTCCATGAAAACTCTGAAAATAGACGCAATCGATTCTATTTTCAAAACTGAGTCGTGTGCGTGAGTACGCCCTAATCTAGAAAATTCAAGAGCACGCGGCAAGCGAATGGCCATGTTTGTTCGAGAAAACGGCGCGTGCAATTATTAGTGCATCATAATTTGCTTGTTTCATAATTGTACGTTTCCGTTATTATTGCGGAAATATTAAATTAGTATTTATTGGATAATATTAATATATTAATAAGTGATGCAATAATAATTGTTGGCCAAAATAAGTCGCACAAAGGCGAAAAGCAAAAGAATTTCTCGAGGGAAAGGTTTTTCAACATAATATTATGAAAAACGTTCGTTGTTAACGTTTATAATATTAGCCACTTTATTTAAAAATTGAAGAAATTAAATGTAGAATATCGATTTTTGCACTGCCGCAAAAAAAAAATGACGCATCATGGAAAATTCCAGATACATAAAAACGTGAAAAATTGAAGGAAATTCACTGCGATAAATAAGCTTTTCTTTTGTTGCACTTTAATAACACTTTTCAAATGCACTTCACAAATGCTTACCTTTATTTTATAGTTTTATATTATTTTCTTATTTCACAGGATAACTTTTTAAAAGACACTAAACCGTTTGATCTAGTTTAATATGTTCACTCGTCGAGTTTGTCGGTATAAATGATATGAAAATGGCTGCGGACGAGCTTATATAGTGGCGCGCAAGACAGTGCGATTCAGCGCGAGCCGTCTAGAAATTTCTACACGTTTCGACCAATCAGCAGCAAGCGTTTGCTTTGACTGGAACGATCTGGAAAGTGCTCGACGCTAAAAACTCTGGCACCCACATTATTGGTGCGGTGTAGCAGTAATGAATAATTGCATTTTTATGCATAAATAATCTAGTGATTACGTAAATTGTATTAAAACATGGAAAATTCTGATTTTTAAGAGGTATTTAGTGTATTTTTATGGGCAAATTCAGGCAAATTAGAAGGTTTCGAATTTTGGCGCTAAAACCTAACAAAACGAAGCATACGCATAATGCCGGAAATAAAATCGACTGGAAAGGCGACAGATGTGACACGGGCAACGGCGCAACGGGCGGTGATTGTGGGAACCTCGTATGAGTTTTGCATGTGCATTTGCATTATTATTTGTATTGTGATTTTTTGATTCAGATTTCAGAATTCTATTAATTTCTATTAATTTAATTTGTTTAACACCGAGTCTTGAACTAACTACGTGTTTTTATATATATTATATTGAAAGAAAAGGTTCCAAAAATTCACGTTTTCCCATGATAGCAAAAACCGAGGGGTTTTTGTTTAGTAAAATATTTAAATTTTTGTGTTCGACCAAATGTAAATAAATATTATATTTTTGAATTGAAATTACCATTAATTAACCTTAGGCCTCACCAGCTATCTAACTAAAAGTTCTCAGCAATTTTCGTTGCACAAAAGATGGGTAATGGCTCCTAATTTAGTGTACTTTTAAAACACATTTTTACAAGCATAAAAAAATTGTATATATATATATATTATTTAAATATATTATGCATACAAAAAATATCTGCATTCAAATCTAAAATTGTTCTTATATTACCTGTCCAAAGAATAAATCAAATTTGTAATCATATATATAAATTATTGTTCTTTTATATGTACATATATCTAATCAAATCCATTTTATCCCTCTAGCTAGCTAGATAACAAAAGGGTGACCTAAGTGAACATGGTGTTTTATGTGGGGAAAATTGCCTTTAGACCACACTTATTTTTAGAAACACGAAATGTAAGTTTTGTTTAATAAATCCTGGAATGAGTATATTAAAAGTTTATTTATGAGGTGAAGAGCAAGCGTATTCTTTAATTGATTCTTGCAAAATCGCTGTATGCTGGCCTTTAAATCATCTTGCAGTTGCATAGGCCTGTTAGGAGTCTAAACGAACTGAGATTATTTGAATATATTTTAAAAGGAAAAAAAACTTATGGCTGTACTTTTAAAATAAATTGGTTAATTAAAGTATCAAAAGACTATATATATATATATATATATCCTTAGATGGAGTAAAAATTAACCTTGCGAATGAAAAAAAGAAGTTTTTAAATTTTTATTTTTTATTTTATTCAATGTAATCCCCTTTTATATCGATGTCAATACACTTTTTCGTGCGTTTTTCTAACTTTTTGATCCCATCCAAAAAGTAATTTTCTGGAAAGTCTGCAAAATACTACTCCGCTGCGTCGATGATGATCTCCTCGCGCGAGCTGATTTTTTTATTGATGAGCCATCTTTTATGGTTTAGTAACAAATAATAATAGTCCGAATCAATTGGAGCCCTAAACCATTGATTTTACGTCTTTTTCGCTTTATGTGAGGCCGGTTTGCAGCGATTTCGCCTTTCAATTACTCCAATAATGCGCAGTAATACTCACTGTTGTTCGTTTTTCCTTTTTCGAGGTAGTTTATACGTCATAATTCATTATTTTTATAAATTATATATTCAGTACTTATACAATAAATATCTACATTTTATAAAATATTAGTATTATTCCACATTCAAAATAATAAAGCAATCTGAATCTACTCGCGTTCCACCTTTTGCCCTGCCGACGCTGATAGCTCAATATTTCGCTGATACAGCATATTTGGATTTTCTCGCAGAATTTTTCGACTCTTCGCAATGCTACTCATCACACCTTGTAGTGACCAGTCACGTCTTAACAACGATTCCTCCACACGAAAGTGACCATATCGAATACATCGAATACCTGTGCAATGCGCCACCGAATGCAACTGCAGTCCAATCTCTTGCACCAAATTACAAAGGTACATTTCGTCTTCGTTGATGGCGTGCACTTCAATTGTGAACTCGGGCTTCTGGAAGTCCACGCAGCGTAATCCATAGACGACGGGCAGTGAATTGTCCGCCGGTCGAATTAGACCCTTAACGGCAATGTCGTAGGCAGTTTGCGACTTCATGTCTACACCACAGAGCTCAAACATTTTTTTCTGATGCGATGCTTGCATGGACGCAAGCAGACCGGACATGCGATCCGGCCAAATGTGATTGTAGGTGGCTTTTGCCGTTACCATTGAGTCTTTGAAATTCGTTTCGGTGGAAACACCTAGACGACCGGTAACGTGGTACACGCGTACCGGACGATTGTTGCGTATTTTGAAGGCGTCTCGAGTGCCACTGTTTATTCCCAAAACTATATATTAAAAAAAAAAACAAAATAATTTAAAATGTTACTACAAAATTCAGTTTAGTAATACTCACGCAATACACCGCTGGTGTTCTGCCCGAGATATCCGGCTATTCCGAATTTCAGATCTTCAATTTGGTAACGCGGTCCCACGGAAAGCACATGATCGGACAGATCTACTACGGGTTTCACAAGATACGATTGTTGATTCGAATGGCATTCTATGGATAATCTTTGACGGGGGTTTCGAGTTTCCAGTATGTTGAGTTCTTAAAAACAAATATTCAAATTCATATTCAAAATTCATGTAAATATATATTGTTTTAATTTACCTTTGGATACATTTCCTAGTATTGCTGCTTTTAGGTGATTTATCTTAACTCCAGCTGGCTTGAATACATTTACTATACCGTTAAGATGATTCCACACAACGGGCGCTTCTTTAACTCTAGTCGTAAGCATTATACTGGGTGGTTTATTATCATTTTGTGTTGAAAGAAATAAAATGATTATAAATAAAGTTAATAGTTAAATTGTCAATAACGAAATACGAAAGTGAGGTTATGATTGTTTGTGTACATTTTTCTTATTGGAACATGATTGGAACTATTGGAAATTTGAAGCAGAATTTTCCAAGAATTCCAATCATTGACAGATGGATTCAATCTGCTTTGGCGCTGCCGACACAAAAGGCACGATGTCCACTTTGACATTTGCTATATGTAGAAGTTTTGGTGTCAGCGGTGTCAGCAGCTGTTTTAAGAGAGGTTTTAATTTCATAAAGATTATTTGGAATAACTTTAATTTAATCATACTAATTAAAACTAGCCAAAACCCTCAATCAGTTCCATTCGTTGTTACCGCCAATCCGTACTTTCAGCATAAAAATGTCTGATAAACTACAGGCTGTGCCCGATGTAGACATCGACGAAGAAGGAAGATTCAAATATATTCTAATCAAGGTATTTGGCAAAGAACAGCCCGACGGTTCAGAGCCAATGAAGCATATTGTTAGAGGTTATGGACGGCACGAATGGCATGGTATGTTTTACAATTGTTCAGTCAACTTATTTTTAATAATATATTCTATCTTTTTCGAAACAGCTGACATCTACGACGAGGTCAGTGCTAGTCTGAGGTGTCTGGGATTAGAGACGGAGTGTGTCGGAGGCGGTCGCATCGAACACTTTCCGGCCTTGAAGAAACTGAAAGTTTTTGGATACTCTCAAGCTTACGGCAAAGCCGATCATGCAGAGTCTAGACGACTGCTGCTCACTCAGTTCACCGACTATTTGGTGGAAATCAGTGACGATGGTTATTAGAAGATGTGTGTTGTTGGTTGTATATATATATATATAGGAAATCTTTATTACTATATTACTGATATTACTGAAATTTTTAAATAAGGCATTTCGTATAACTGTTCTTCTTTGATTGATCTCTAAAATATAATTGAAGTTTTATATCTTTTGAAATATTGTGACTTTGTTTACGATTTATAATTATCATTGCTTATTTGATTATCTGTAGAAACCTCCAATGAATAAGTGTCCAAATATTCCGACAGTAAGTATATATAAATTCAACTGATAATAATTAGCTCTGTAAGTTTTTATAACAGAAGTATAAGTATTGTATATTTTACAGAATTACGATGGAACTAGTGTAAAGTAGGTCTCCCTAATGGAGTCTTACCGGATGATAATTGCAGGACGCCAGACGCTAAAAATGATTAAAAACTAGAAATAAAAATGGCACATTTCTAATATAATACAAAATCGCAGAGAAAGAAAAGTACCCTTTTAAAAATAACACAATTGGATCAACAAAATACACCGATATTATAGAAAAACATGAACATGAGATGAAGCCAATTAACATTTTTTCAAAGATGGATAACGACATATCAGTTGATCAAGACGGTATTTAAAACATAATTAATAATGGAATATAGCTGAGGAGGAAGAGCCAGGAATCTTTTTAAATTCTGGATAAATCTATTTACCTATTAAACTTGACAAAGCCTAAAAGATGCCTGGGACCAACTAAAAATTCCACAAACCATATAGAAATGTCAACATAATCAAAAATTATTCAAAGTTTTGAAAAATCACCATGACCAAAACATTTTAAATTCTGTAATTATCACGAAGACAAAAAACTTTTCAAAATACTGCACAGGTATACTGAAACCACAAAAAGCTTCTGTAAAGATTA